>VKHL01000011.1:180274-338583 GCA_015146655.1 Ochromonas danica
GCATCATTGGCATGATCTCTCACAGATTATTATTCTTGGTAACAGGTATAGTGATTGATAATCTTCCTTTCCTTTGTGTCTGGCTACCCTGCAAGATCTAATGAATGATTGGATTGTGGCTTGTGACTAGCTTTGTTTCATATCGTGAGCTATGGTTGGGTTTATGAATATTTATTTATTGTTTTTAGCTATGAAACTACTGCATTCACTCTATTTGGATGGCAATTAGAGATTAACGTGGGGGTGAGATAGTTATCGTTACTTACTTCACTCAATCACACAACAATAAAAGAGTACCTATTTAGTAGATATTAGACTTGTAGATGGACTTGTTCGGCATAATGGGCAACTATTAAGAGCGCCGTCCGTGAAAATCTATGATCCAATGCACTGAACATGAAATTTGTGTCCGCAATTGCACAATGTGTACGCGTTGAAGATGTTATTAGAGGGACATTCTTGACAGCCAGTATTTAGTTTCCTATAGAAAGTTCTGAGCCGGTTAGCTTCCAATGTTAACAGTTGCTGAGGAATTCTGCTTCATTCAACCCAAGCTTGAATCTACTTACAGCAGCAAGTTCCAGTTCATTGCAACACATTACCAGGTCATCAAGAACCCGCAAAAGAACCTTGGCAATAATCGGACTGGAGCAAGATTCTCGAGAATAGCCTCCTATCGACAGATCAGTAAGAAGCATTGCTGCATCGTTCACAAGTTCTTCGCTTGAAAGGCAGCTGAAGTACGCATGAATTATAGCTGCAAGAGTCCATGTATCCTTATGATATGAATCATTGTAGTCAGTTGGCTCAACAGCTGCTCGAAGCTTAAGTCCTTGAAATATCCAGCCCATTTCTACAAGTTCAGGAGTCATTCCATAATTGAAACCACCTCCAATTTGACAATAATAAGCATCAAATCGGCCAAAATCACTCCTTCTAATCGTCCAATGTCCTTGGGGGTGGTTGTCAAAGTGAGTCTCAAACCCCAGAGGAAGGTGGGTGCCCGCAGGGAGTTTATAGCACAAACAAACGGCGGAGTTATGCCCATTATATTGAAAGTTGCTGCTATTAGGTTCCTCATTTATATACTCGCAAAGAGTCTCATTTCCTGCGATTTCTGCCGCCTCCAAATAGTACCAACGGTCATTATCAAGAGGTGTATCACGAACAGCAGGAGGCAACGGATCGAGTTTTGCTAGGTGAGCTTCCTCATTAAAACAGGAAATTCCACCATCAGTCAATCTTCTCACACCACATATTTCTGGACGAAAGCTTGAAGGAATACCATCCATTACAGTTTCTCCAGAGAGCAAGTCCACTTCTTTTCTGCTTTTGTCCAGTTTGAAGCTTCCCAATAACTTTGGGGGAACATTTTCAAATAACTGATCTAGTGTGACAGTCTCTTCAGAGGAATTAAACTTGAACTTTGTCAACAGCTCGTTAGGTTTGACAGAACGATAGAGATCGACTGGGTTTCGCATGGCAATAGTCCGAAGGTCCAGAATCGTTCCCTTGCCTTTTGTCCCTTTAGTGGTGCCCAACGTCAACTCGGTAATAACTCGCATTAATCGAATTGAAAACACAATTTGCTCTATTAGAAAGTTCACCATTTTCCACACCTCGATTTTCCATGGAACCAATAGTGAGGTGGGCAGGGGGTCCTCCATGGAATCATATACACAGCACCGCAGAATTGAAGTTTGCTCAGTGAGGAAGAAAGGTTTCAACTCGATTAAGGTGAGCTTTGCAAAAACGCGGGGGTTTCTTCGCAGCTGGAGGTGTTCCAGTTTTCTCTCTGGGCTTCTCGTGCTCTTGTCACATTTTGTCATCAAAAAGAGAGAGAATTGAATGAAAATCAAAGAAGGGCCGTGGAAAGGGGGACCATCTTCCCCGAAGAAATGTTATTAGTGTAATATCTCTGGTGTTTAACCTGATGATGAAAGTCTGTTCTCCCTCCTCGAACAACCTCGTCTTGTACCAGGGCCTGCTGCTCCTACTGGGAGGTCTGTTGTGCTTGTTCTACTCTTCTCCTTCATCATCTTCCTGGAAGCAAGCACATACCTCATCTCTCTATCCCACACATTCTCTCTATGAGCAGGTGGATGAGGCTGACAGTCCAGCAGCAATGTTGGTGTTGGAGATCAATGCCGCGGGACATGTCTTTCCTTACACCGCCACTGCAGTCACCTTGTCTTGCCTTATGGCAGTAATCATGGTGATCATTTGTTTGGGGAACAACTTGGACAACTAGTGTTCTTTCTCATCTTGTTGTCTCCAGCTTACTGAACATATATCCAACTATGAAGGAGAGTTAATGTGTACTGTATGCGTAATGTTGTGGTGTTAGTGTATATTTTGTGGTATGCTGGTGTAATTTATGATATCGCTATCCGGAGACAACAATAAGCAGGCGGCACCTTCGGTGAGAAATGTTTCCTCGCTTCTTCCGTTGCCCAAAGTAATAAGCAAGATCGCTTTGCATCATTTCAAAAAATAGCCATAATTATGATATTGATTGCCATGACTCGATGCATGAGAGGACCTTCCGTTGATCGTTGTAGAGTAGAGTGGGAATGGTAGTAGTGCCACCACGCCTCTTTCCCACTCTCCCACACAGATCTCAAGATCGTTCCAACAAAAAGGCGTTCAAACAGACTCAGGATGGTGGCTTGCGACAACTTGATCACAATACCACTGTGGTGCTACACCATTTGTTGTTGTGGGAGGAACCATTTCAAACCAAACCGAAAGTTAACTTAATAAGAGATTAACTTAAGATGAAGGGGGCGATGGGAAACGAATGATGAATAAGGAAGAAGCATGGAAAAGGAAGAAACATGGACGATTGTATCATCGAAAAAGAAAGGGAAGCGACTACCTTCAAGTTTTACTCCTCAGGTTAAAACTGGGAAATCCAATCGATCCAGCAGCAGTAAGCATCAACAACAACAACAACAACAACAACAACAACAACAACAACAACAACAACAACAACAACAACAACAACAACAACAACAACTAGGTCAAGACATTCTCTCCTTCTCCCCTCCCACCAAATCCACACAAGAGGTGCTAGCTGACTTGGAACAATGCAAAGGTCAACTGACCAAGTCACATTATTTTGAAGCTTTCCTGAAAGTCTTATCCTCCTCATCTTCATTGGAAGATGAATTACGTCAGATTCAGCACATTGAGGGACTGGGTATTGGCTCCTTCACACAATCCACTAATGCACTGACTCAACTTGCTCTCTTACTCTTGCTGAGAGATCATCTTCTTTCTCTTTGCCAATCTGGTAATGTGACAGTATCACTCTACGACCCTATGATGCAGGAGGTAGATCGTCAAGTCTGTGCTATGTTGCAATTGAATGTTGAAGACAAAAACCGACATGGTCGTTATACCTCAACATCCAACACGACGTCAATATCGACCCATTTATCGATTCTTCCAGAAGAGTCTAATCCCTCACTCTCTTCATCTTCCTCTTCCTCAGGTGATAGAAGAGGAAGAGGCAGGATTCTATATTTCATGCCTCACTGCCCTTATCGCCTTTATTGCAATGTACTATGGCATCATTGGCATGATCTCTCACAGATTATTATTCTTGGTAACAGGTATAGTGATTGATAATCTTCCTTTCCTTTGTTTCTGGCTACCCTGCATGATATGATTGGTTGCATGCTAAATGAATGATTGGATTGTGGCTTGTGACTAGCTTTGTTTCATATCGTGAGCGACGGTTGGGTGTAGTACAAGGAAAGACAGATAGTGTGGCGCGACTGACTTCCTTCTTGACTGAGCTCTCACTGTGGCCTTTGCTCAGAAAAGCAGATCTTGTGTCAGACCATAATCAAGGTCTAGCTGTGGAAGGTGCTTTCTGTGACCTCGGGTACAGTAGTCTAATTATCTCGTCATACCTGAGGAAAATATGGGTGTGTAATGTATTGTTCTATGTACCACTGTATAGGTTGATGCATCTGGCTGGTGGGCCAGAAGGTGTGGAGCAAGCTGTACTGGAGCGACTGCTTCGACAAGATGTCCCTTCAGAAGAAGAGATTGAGGCAGCGGGTAGAGACGACCCTGAGTTATGGTGAATTACAAGTGAGTCGTGCAGATAGGTGGTACAGACCTACAGTATAGTGTATACTTGTAGTATAGATGACCTGCTCATGTGTAAAACTGGAATTGTCTGACCTGTTGTACTCATCATGAAAGCGGTTTTTGCAAAGAAATCTTGAACAAGCGACTGTTGATTAGGATGATGAGATGAGTACGATCCTAATAATGATCACTACGATGAGTATGATGACCTTTAGACCGGACTTACTCAATTAATTACCAACTCTCGAATTAATCTTGGAATTAATTACTAAATCCAGAATCAACTAATTCCCAAAATTTTGATAACGTAATTAAGTAATTTCACACAGCTTTCCATTGGAATGAATTAGGAATTCGTTTTTAGGCAGCCCTGCTCGAGAGAGACGCAAGCAGTATTAGGTGAAGCGCTTGGTTCGCCTGTAGTGTTTGTTGGCATGCTTGTAGGCGAGTAGGTCGGAGCAGGAACAGAGGAGTTCAATAGACCGTACTTCGTCATGTATGAGAGTCCACTTGCCCAACCTGCCAATAATAGGTTGTTGGCAGCATCGACATGCAGCGAGTAGATTACAGAATGTATATTGTCCAGTACTGTGGACCAGATTTCTTCTCCTTGAGGCGAGTATCCATATAACAACATTTTGGAAGGTATGCCGGGATTTCTTGTCCGATCAAAACTAGTATAAACATTGTCTTGTTTGTCCACGGCAACAGCAAGCGCAACGCCAGGTTCCATTTTGTTGAATAGTCTTGTCCCATCTTTGGAGAATTTTGTCAATATTGAGTTGCGGTTATCCCAGTCATTAGAGATAACATACACATTGTCCTGACTATCACGAGCCAGTCCTCGACCATAAATATTTGTGTTATCCACCGCAATCATTTGGGAGAATTGGAGCATTCCAGTGTTGCTGAACTTGGTTAAATAGGCATCTTGAGTTGTAACATACACACTACCCTCGCTGTCTAGAACAATATTAGTCAATTTCCACGAGAAGAAAACAGGGGTTGCCACTCTATCAAACAATCTCTCAAAAAGCAAATCACCAGCAGAAGTGTATTTGCGAATGTAACATTGCAAAAACCCGGTATAAAAGCCAGCAGCGAAGACATTGTCAGCATTATCGATGGCAACACTTGTCAAGGCATCATCTCGCTCAGTCCCATACTCTTTCACATAGAGCTCGGTGCCATTGACATCGAATTTCATCAGAAGTGCATCGCAACCGCCTAGGTATGGCTGGCCCCTGAAACTCTGACAGATCTGGCCACCAAGGTAAACATTGAGTTTGCTGTCCGTCACGACAGAGTATCCTGTTTCGATTCCAAAACCCTCTTCAAAGGTTTTCATGTAGATTCTGACTCCTTCTTGAGTGTACTTGCCAAGAAATAGAATAGATTCTAAAAATACCACCAAAGCAACTCCCTTCTAATTGCTTCATAGAACAAGAGTAGGACTGACCTGCTCGGCCAAAGCACCAACAATGATACAGGTCATTAAAGGGCAAAAGAAAAATCGATCAGGAAAGGTAATTTACGGATTTCCTTCTGTGGAGGCATAGTCATTGAGTAAGGACAGCAGATCATCATCGTAATCAATCAACTCATCATAGGCAATGGCGGACAGTTCCTCCAAAAGAGAAGGTGTTTCCCTCTCCACATCCAATGCTGCAGCACGTGTCGCTGGCACGAATTGCTCTTGGGAGTCAGTGACTACGGAAGATGGATGATAAGCATCGAGACTTAGATTGTCCAGCATGGATACCTCCAAATCAGCGAGAAAGGGTCTTCTGGCTTCACGAAGCAGCTCCTCATAACTGGGAACAGAACCAACTGTGGGGGTCGCAGTGGTTGAAGAAGAGGCAGAGTGCATGAAGATGCATTCATAGAGCTCGCGAGCAGTAAAAGGTTTGACAATCAAATCGTCAAAGAGCAGCTTGTTTAAATCGTTTCGAGTAGCGATAGATGATCCACGATCTACAATCAAGACAATGCGAGCAGAATAGCCCAAGGAGCGCAGGATACGAGCAAATCCATTGGCATCCAAGTTCTTCAAGTTCTCTTTGATGAAAATATAGGAGAAGGATTGGTAAGCGATCAGTTCTAGTGCCGAGAATGCATTGTGCGTAACATAAAAAGCGCACGCCAAGTTGGTGGGCAGGTATGGTCCAAGGCAGTGCTCCAAACAATCCGCACTTGACTTTTCCTCAACACCGCCTTCCACATCTAAAGGATGCAAGAGGATAAACACTTAATAACTTGTTTGTACGGCTTGGACAGTTTACAGCAGGGCTTACACAATATTTTCAAATGATCAGTCGCCATGAGAAATAGTTGTTGCAAGTGAGAATAACAGGATCCAAGCCGAGATCTCAAATCAATTCAAACGAAGAAGCACTCCAGGTTGGAAAGGGGAAGGAAGTGTCTGATCTTAACCCGTCAACGGCAAAGTGTAAAGTGGCTTGACTTCCAATCAGAGAATACTGCTCTTACTGTTACTGTGGTGTGAAAGTGAGGTGTTGCTGTCGAAGATCCAGCAGAGATCCAGCCTCAGAGGGAAAACGACGTCACATCTTCGGTGATGGTCATACAGTAAGCCATAATACTGCACAGAACCTGAACATCATCCCCTATCAACCCAGCCTCCCCCCACAAACGGGATGCACTCAAGATCCCGTTGTTGGATCCCGTTTATGGGAGCAAAAAACACTTTGATGATGAAGAAAGGGTCACTTTGAGTGTTGAATTCTTTGCAAATATTTGACCTTGAACTAATATGACCACATGAACGGATTCAAATCTATCCTATTTGCTTTGAATATGTAGCTCGCAATTCAACTCTTTCGCCTTGGAGACATATTCAGCGACAAAGTTGGCATGAATCAAGAAAGTGTTTCCTCCCAGTGAGGTCATCGTATCGAGGCTCAAACCCCTTCAAGAATCAATTAATCACATCAACAATATTGAAATACATCTGTGGGGAACTGAAAAGCGTGAAGCAAAAGTCAGGGGCATGGTATAGTTGACATTATGTCATGCTCATGGTGGGTCGTGATATAACATTATTGAAATTATCATATTGACATGAATTATATTAATATTTACGTTTCATTGGACATGTTATTAGTGATAACGATTTAGCTCGGGGCAGAGAACGCTTTATTGATATTCACTTTTATGTCACCAATTCCCTCTGAAGACGACCCTAATGCAATTGGAATGCACAGGAGCCAAACCTCAAGGAGACCACCAATCTGATCAATGAGCAAGAAGCTTTCAATCAGCAACAACACGGAACCCTTCGGTCAAGGGTGAATGCTCCGTTGGGACTGTAGAAGCAAAACTGTAAATCGCTTGGAAAACCATGCCAGCAGCTTTGGAATCAACGAGACTAGTTGGTCTATATTGTAGCTGCTACTCATAACATTAATCGGCAATATTAATAAACTTTGTAATGCTTTACATGTGAGAGATAATTGAGTTCAAAGTCATTTTACACTTATGGCACTGACCACCATATTAAGTTAAAGGACCACCACACTCACTCTCAATGTCGAGAAAAACTCACAAAACTCACACTTTATTTTATAGAACAACGCAATTTCTTCTCAAAAGACCGTTTTCCCGGTAAGATCCCGTTTGTGGGGGCTGATCCCACCCTGGGAGTGTGTTGGGCATCAACTATATATTTTGGTATAGTGATATCACTAGGTTTTCTTTCATATTTTTAAGACAAAATTAAATGTCTATTATTAATGAATAGAATTATCGGAAAGAACGGTAAAAAAAATTCCTGAAGAAATTGCCGAAGATCGCGGTTGATCTGACGAAAGATACTTCTTCCAATATTAATAACGAAGAAGAACCGCTCTTTAAAAATTTTGAAGATCAAAATTTTTGCAATATTACTATCTTCAAGGTTCTCATTCCTTTAAGGTTTGTATTATAAGACCATTATGGTCGTGAAGGCCATTGTCCAAGTTGAAGACATTGACGACGGCCTAGAAAAAGGTAGATATTGATAGGAAAAAATATTTTTTCCGACAAATATCTTTAGACAATCGATCTTATTCGTCATTGATGATCGATAAAAAAAAGGAAGAGGAAAACAGATATTTCAGAAAATACACCTGAAAGTTTTCCAAAACTCCACTGATGGAAATGCAAATATTTACCATCTAATAAAATATAATTGACAAATTCAATTATATTAGCAATTTTGCTGAAGTGGTGATGAATCACCCATGGCAACTTGAGGTTGTTTCCTCAGTAAAAAAAACAAAGAATGAAAAACAAAATTAATATTAAAAATACAACAGCAGTTGTATTAATATTAATAAATGAAAAAACAAAATGTCAACATGGCAAGGATTGATCTGCTTAAGTGCCGGACATCCAACATTTGCCAATAATGACTCAAACTCTGGAGCATGCTAATGTAAATTGGAAAGCACCAGAAAAATAAGAAGGAATGATGCTCACACAAATTTCCCAATGATGGATGTTGTTGTCCAATGATGGATGGCAAGCACCGCAAAATAGTCACAGCTTTTTTGCTGGACTCGGGAGACGGAGCTAGTTTCGCGAACATGAGAATGTTCCAAAAATAACATGAAATGTGTCGGAATTGTTGTAAATTAAACAAGAATGTTAATCAACGACACCAGTCAATTACATCTTAAAATCACGAAAATTGAGGGGCATGCACTGTGGAAGGAGTTGAGGAAACTGCCGCTGTGAAGTGCTCATACCCTCAAAAACGCGCTTCACAAGAAAAAGCGCTTTGGTGTCGCAAGCCAACAAAGTTGAACCACTTGAATGCGAATGAAAATGAGTTTGACAAAGGTTTGGAAACATCTCTCTTCTGCCTTATCTTACCTGGCGATACCTCTTCAACGGCCAAATTGTATAAGGCGATCTTCCGAGGTTGTATTCCCGTCATCTTCGTGAGCTTTCCAGCCCAGCTTCCTTTCTATAAGTTTATCGATTGGTATTCGTTCTCTTTGATCTTCTACAAGGATGACATTAACTATCCTCACAAGATCAATACTATTGTTGAGACAATGTATAATATGAGTAGGAATGTGGATGCGTTGAAGAGGATGGGTGTTTCACTGGCTGAGCATGCAGTGTTATTTGACTACAGTCGTATGGAGTGGCCGAGTGTGTATCATCTCTCTCTATTGACGCTACAGGCGATGATTTCTGACGGATATAAATTGGTTGCCCCTAACAGTCGTCGTCAAGATCGTCTCTACTATTGAGCTGTCTTGACTTTATATTTCTTTCTTGGTAAGTTGGTAAGTTCTTGGTACTTCCTTTCTTGTTTCCCAACTTCCTTTCTTGGTAAGGGGAAAGTCACTTGGTTTTATATGTCTACATCTTCAACGGACAACATCTTCGCTAAATCATTTTCTTTGCTTAATAGTTAATAATAATTGCTAATATAATGCTCTAATTGTCGCTATAATATTTCGTACTATAACTTACCTCTTTTGTTCCTTTCTGTTTCAATTTTGTTTCGAAGTTGGAGCAGGTTGACTGCTTCTTGTAAATCTAACTGCTGATAGTTGTTATTTTAGCTTTTCTTGACTTAGGTCATCATTGACTTTGTTCAAGAATAGGACGAAATTACGAAAATCCGAAATTGCGAATTTTGCTCTGAGTTGTTCAGTAAGGCCCATTGCGTGGAATCGGTCGACATCCCCCACTCACACCGCGGGCATGAGCGCGCTTTCACCGAAAAGCCGAAACCCGTTTTTGGTCCTGCTTTTCAACAACACAGCAACCCATAAGATTCATCATTTGTCTTGGTTGCTCATCCTTGTCTTGGTTGCTCATCATCTTGGTTGGCTCAACAAGATACAACCAAGATGATGAGCAACCAAGACAAGGATGAGCAACCAAGACATCTTGATGACTGGATGGCACTGCCGAGGATGATTTGGGTTAGAGTGCGACGGTGCAATCTCTTGTCTAATAATCTCAGTTCTTTAGAAGACTAAAGTGCTAGCGCTGATGTTTCATCTATCATGTTGGTTGGCTGCCTTTTTGCGCTATACCACACTTTTTGTGATGTCGCCCTCTTGAAAGCACTGTATTTTGTTGTATCCTTAGGATACTTCTTATCATCTTGATAGGGACGGTTGCTTTCTCTTGATCTACAATGATGGTTCTCTTCTTTTCTCTGTGCCAGTTAGTTCATGCTTCATTTAAATGGTAGAAACTGTGGTGATGTATATGTACATAACTACTAGCTGTTGTTAATCATCTTCGCTATCTTCTTCCGCATCTTCCACCTCCCCCTCTTGAAAGAGCATGTTGGATTCGCTCCGATTATGCTTCTCAAAGAGATCACGCAGGCTCTTGTTCGTCCTGCTCATGTATGCCTTGATCTGTGAGGGATGCAGCAGATCGAGGAACAGAAACTTCCTCTGTCCCGTTGGGCTGGCCATCATAAAAGGATCATCGGGATATTTTATAGCACCTTCTACAGTTCCCACCAGCCACATTAGCTTCGCGGCCTGCTGTGGTGTGATCTTGACTGCATTGGGACCAGAGATCGCCTTGTCGCCTTTCCCGTGTACCCATGCAATGAACTCAAATTTAGGCGCTTTGGGTCGCTTGGAGACTCTCAAGTTTCCAGCACCCTTCATAGCAAATCCAATCTTGAAGGCATTAGGAAAGGACTCATAAGATCCGTCGATACAGAGGTATCTGGATTGTGTACTTTGGACTTGAGATTGCAGTACAGCCTGTTGCTGTTGCACCATAGCTTCCTTCGATAATCCACATCCAGCGACATCAGTTAAGGCAGCTTCCCCTTCAGCAATCAGCAAGTCCTTCTTTACGATGTCACCACCTCTTTCAGTTGGGGAATCTTTTATTTTGTACTTCATAACTCCGCTGCGGCCATGTTGTTGTTGTTGCTGTTGTTGTTGTTAGTAGTAGTAGTAGCAGTAGTAGTGGCAGTAGTTGTGTTGCCTATTGTATTATGCTCTGCATCGGCAGCAGTAGTAGTAACAAGGTGAGCAGCAGTAGAATCCGAAGCTCTGCAGGTAGAGAATAAGGTATGAAGAGTCAGCACCACCAGCTGAAGAAGGTAGTAGTAGAAGAAGATAAAATTACCTGTCATCATCGTTAGCTTTTCTTTTGAGAAGATATTTAGCTTGATAAAGATGACGCCTTCACTGATGGAAGATTTTCCACGCAGGTTGTGGCCCTTCTTGAAAGGCATATTTGAGACGCAATTGGTCTCTATCCCGCAAACAAAAAAGGTTTTCATATTGGAATTGTAGTCTATTTAATATAGGAACGGTCAATGAGGACTGATACCTGAGTAGATGCTAGCAATTGTGTCGCAAAAATCTCAATCCACAAAACTGAGAGATTTTTGAGCCATTACCCAGAGCGAAGAAGAGGACTTTGAGAATTTTGCTAAGTTCTAATCCGTAAAGGAACAAATTTGCAATATGGAAAAAGTTTATCTTGCTATGAGACGTGTTATTGCTTTCAATCTGTTCATTTGAACAGGAAGGCAAATAGTGAAAACAGTGCTGCGATGACTGCTGATGCGCGTTTGACGTCGACCGATTCCACGCAATAGGCCTTAAGTTAAATACCGCAAATCTCTAGCCGGCCAGAATCTGGTGGCTGGAAATGGTTGGTTGGGGAAATGAATGAAATCAGAATCAATCTCAATCAATCTCAATCATCAAGACAAGTCAAGTCATGGCATTGATGCAACAGCTACCCCATTTACAATCTTTAATTAAGAAAGATCCTATTAGTTATAAAGATGACTTCATCTTACAACGTAATCATTTCATGAATGAAATGGAATTATTTAAATTACGTCCATTACAATCATCAACACGTTTAATTGAATTATTAGAATTTATGAGTCATACTGTGATCTATTATCCTCAAGAAGGTGTAGAGTTTACACAAGTTGTCTTTGACTTATTAGAGAAACAGGTTGAGGGATTAACTCCTATCATGCGATTGAAACTTTTTCAGTCTTTGACGATTACTCGTAAGAAATTGAAAACTGAAGCTTTACTTCTTGTGAAGTTAGCTTTCAAGCTTTTCACAATCCAAGATAAACCCTTTCGTGTAGCATTAAGTGAATATATCTTCCATGAGATCAAATCACAAAGTCAAGGTGGTGGAGGAGGTAGTGGTGGTGGTGGTGGTAATGGTCATCATCATCCTTCCTTCACTCGTGACTTACAAGGGTATCTCTATCATCTTATCTCTGCTGATGAAGAAAATTTTCAAAATGCTGTGAAATGTATTGAAATTCTGAATGAAGTTTATCGTCGGAAAATTTGGACTGATAGTAAAACAATTAATATTATAGTAACAGGTTGTTATCATCCTAATCATAAAGTACAAGCTGCTGCAATTCATTTCTTATTAGGTATTGATGCACAAATCTTTGAAGATGAAGAACAAGAAAAATTAGAAAAAAAAGAAAAATCAAGTAAAATTGAAATTAATAAACATGAACATAGTAAGAAAACCAAAAAACGTCAACGATTAGTTGAAAAACAAATGGACAAATTAAAGAAATTACAAAAGAAAGAAACTGTTGAATTAATTAAACCAATCTTCCCAGCGTTGACATTAATTCATGATCCTTATAAACTAGCAGAAACATTATTTCGTCAAGTGAAAAAATCAGGAGAGAAATTTGAATATAAATTATTATTAATGAATTTAATATCTCAATTAATTGGTTGTCATCAATTATTAGTATTAGGTTATTATACTTTCTTACAACGTTATCTTACAGCCCATCAAAGTGAAGTAACGAAGATATTAGCATATTTCTTACAAGCATGTCATGAACGTGTACCACCTGAAGAAATGACACCAATGATTAAGACATTAGCGAATCATTTCGTCTCTGAAAGATCATCAAATGAACAAATTGCATTAGGTATTAATTGTATTCGAGAAGTGTTTAATCGTTGTCCTTCTCTCTTATTAGAAGAAGATATTGGAGATCTAGTACAAGATCTAGCACAATATAGTCGTAAGAGTCATAAGGTCGTCATGGCAGCAGCAAGAGGATTGATTAATCTTGTGAGAGAGAGATATCCAGCTTTGCTCAAGACGAAAGATCGCGGCAAGAATAGCGACAAATCTGCTAAACCTGCTGCTTATGGTGCGATTCGTCCTGTAACTCCTGAACAACTTCTACGACAGCAACAAGGAGGTGAAGATGATGACGAAGAAGATGAGGAGGATGGGTGGGAAGAAGTGGAGGAAGATGATGATGACAATGAGGAGGATGGTGAGGAAGGAGATTGGCAGAGTGTTGAGGGGGATGAAGAAGAAGAAGGAGAGAAAGACGAGGTTGGGTCTGATGATGACAATGATGGTGAAGGAGAATGGGAAGACGTGGAGGATGAGGATGACGAGGAAGAGAATGGTGTGGAAGGAGAAGATGAAGTCATGGAGGAAGAAGATGAAGATGTCTGGGAGGAGGTTTCCCATGATGATGACGAGGAAGAAGAAGAGGAGCAGGAGGAGAAGTTGGGGAAGAGGAAGAGAAAAGGTGGCGAGAAAGTGCGCGGTAGACTGGATGTTGGGAAGGTCTTGTCTGACAAAGATCTCGACCTCATCGCTAAGTTACAAGCTCGTCGCAAGAAGAAGGTTCAGTTCGAGGTGATGGAAGAAGAAGAGGAAGAGGAGGGCCAACAGCAAGAGAAGGAAGAAGAGGAAGAGGAAGAAGAAGAAGATTCGGATGAAGAAGACAATGACCATAACGAAGCACTGGACTATGTCTTTAACCCTGACGACCTCTTGCCTGCAGGTCGTGTGGAGAAAGCGACTAAAGTGGAACGTCTCCGCAGCATTTTGTCTGGTCGTACTGAGAAGAGGTTCGAAGGAGGTCATCGTGGTGGCTTGACGAATAAGGAGAAGGAGCGCAAGAAGAACTATGTCATGGTTCGTAGAGGCAAGGATAGTCTTCATAACAAGAATCGTCGCTCTTCTTCCGAAGTGCGAACCAAGAATGCCAAGAGGGTGAGTGATGTTGACCTGTCGTGTTGCACCGTAACCTTTGCTAAACGTGTCTTCTGTGTGTGTTGTGCTCTTTGTTATTGCAGAAAGATCCATATGGAAGAGATCGCAGAAAGCGAAGACGTACTTAATCCTTGTCGAGGGAAAGGATTTCCATCAAGTGGGTGTTGGTCTTCTCTTGTTTTAGTTGTAGATAGATTGTTCAATCGTTGTTCAATAGCATTCGTCAACAGGTTGATTGTTACTATTAATCATCTCCTATCACTAAGTTTGAGTTGTTCTTCATTGTCACCTCCACCTTGAGTAAACGTGGGCATGAACGTAGGCATTGTGTGAGTAGACATGAACTAAGGGGTTGGTCTTTGTGATTAGATTTCATGTTACAACTATTTGTACAGCATCTTTTGTGAAACAGTCAAGGACCACAAACGATGAAGGGTTATATAGATGGTGATAGAAACAATGCATGATACTGTCACACTACAATGTAGTATGATGTACAGCAGTAGCTATTAGTTTTAGTGCTACTGTTAAGCATGAGAGGAGATGAAAGAAAGCAGAGAATACAATCAGTGAAGTGAACTAGTCTAGCAACATTCTTCATTGTCTTCCAGTTGGTGTGTAGGTCGCAAGAGATTCACCAAAGGCTCGTCCAAAGGTTGCCTCTGCAAGTTCAGCCTTCTCGTGAATTGTAAGGCCACGGACACGATCAACTGCATCATAATAAGTATACTCCGCCTTGCTACTGTTCTCGTCCATACTGCTTCCCATGGACTGACTGCCACCCAATTGATTGGATCGCTTGGTCTGATTGGCTAAGGAAACCATTGAATTACCTTTACTCCTTGCCTTGGGATCTTTCTCCATCACTAGATCACTCTGAATAGATAGAATGAAGTCATGCAATCGAAGTTTCAAATCACGAATCATAGCCTTTGCTTCAGCAATAGGGAAAGAAGAGTCAATCACAGTCCAAACTTCTTCCAGTTTTTGTTGAAGGACTTGTGTCTGTGCCTTGTAGGTCTCGAAGAGAAAGCTGATCTTCGCAGACTTGACTGTGAACATGACAATGCAAGTATGTGCTAATGTTGATTGTGCTTCACATAAAGCAGACCATCCATCAGCGAGGACTTGTGCAATTGTTGCTTGTAAAGAGGATTTCGCTTGTGAAAGTAAACGTGCAGCAACATCTTTGCCCCTCAATGCCACTTTACGCGCTAAGAAATGATTGGCACATTGACGGTCGAGTTCATCGAAAATGAGAACAGCATTGTTGCTGGGTTTGACCTTTGGTCGAGTACAAACAGAAGAAGTGTGATACTCTCCTGCACATTCCCAACAGAACTAAAGTAAACAAAACAAGGCAAGAGGCTAAACAACGAAACACAAGCAACATGTCAGAAGAAGAACTACTAACCTGATACTTGCAACTTGGTTGGACGCATGTCATATGCTAACAAAGAATCACTCATTAGCTATTAGCATAATGTATTGAAACTCACTTGTCTGTGATTTAGTAGAAGACTTACCGGACAACCACCATTCTTCTCAATGCGAACTCCACATCGTGGACAAGGTTTTGTTGTTAAATGCTTCAATCTTCGAGCTTCTAAATCTTCTGCTCTACCTGTTTCAATAAATCCACCACGTTCATCCCAATCAGCAACCATTTCACAAGTAGCAGGTGCATGAGGTGGTAGATCGCAAGCAGCACAGAAGATAGTTCCACATAAAGAGCAAAAGGCTTCACTCATGTCAGCATCATCGGCCATGAAAACGACTCCTTTGCATCCTCGCGGGTTCTTGCAATAAGTGCCCATTACACGTTTACCACGTCGTTCTTCCACAAAAGATCTGATCAAAGCATTGATGAAACACTCACACAGTCATTTATTGTTTGTAAACTGTTATTGTTAGGGGATTGGTTATACCTTATTAATGATGTCTTGGCGGCAATCAATGTTGGCTCATCAGCAAAGAATTGTTGCATATCATAGGTAACAAGAAAAGAACAACCAGGATGAGGACAACGTAATGAGATCATTCGATCACCTATAGCTGTCTCAATATAACCTTGCCAACAATCATGACAATACCAATGTAAGCAATGTAATGCAAAACACTGATTTCCAGGATAACTATCTTGACAGATACCACATGTTAACTGCTCTCTCCATCGTCTGTATCCACCACTACCACCACTACTACCAATAGCACCACGAGAATATGTCGCTGTCATGATTGAGTAATCTTCATTGGCAGTTTGTGCTTTACAATACAGATCATAACGATAAAACGGTGGTTTATTTCGAGGACCTAATCCAACTAAATTCCTCACAGTACGACTATTTTCAATGTATTCTTCAGCAAGTGCTTTCAAATCCCAATTGAAATGAATGAGTAATGCTAAAGCAGTTGCTTGGGAGTCATCTACAATACATTGTGTTCTTTCTAAGAGTTCAGCTAACTCCGTCTCTGTTTCATCTAAACCAGAGAAGGATCGACTGGCATCAGCTCTTGGGAGAGACTTCTCATTCGACACACTCATCCATAATGAGTCTGCCTTTTGTAGAGGTAAAGGAGTGGATTGTAGCATATCAACATCTCCTATTATATCCTCAGTATTATCATTTGTAGAAGATAGTTTGCCTCTATCAGGGCTACCAGGAAGACTTTTGCTACTACTTTGAGCCAGTTGGAAAGGTCTCTTATTAGCAACAGCAGCCCCAGCAGCAGCTTCGAGACCATATAGGAAATGTGGATTGACATGTTCTGACATCTCAGAGAAATGCTTATCTTCATCAGCAAAATCAATTGAAGAAAGGAAACCATCACTATTACGATCTAATAGACTGAATACAGATTTGAGAATGTAGTCAAAGGAAAAGCCACTTCCTCCTTCTTTACTATCATCCACTATTATGGCAGACAGATTCATAGCCTTGGACATTATCTGATCAAAGAGAGCCTCAATCAGTAATAATCCAAGTGTACTCCTGGCAGCAGGACGTTCTTTTAATACAAACCGATCAGTTTGAATAGGACTTTGACCATCTTTCAAAGCACCATCAGAAAGACTAGGAACAATAGACAAACTCATATGTTGATTATTACGATTTGGTAGTGTACCAGATGTTGGTTGAGCAAACGTATTCATTAAAAGTGGATCTTGAAGATGTTGTAATAACTCAGCTAAACGTGTTTGAGGGAGATTAGGTAGTAAATTAGTAATATTCATTTGATTATTCAAAGCTGTTAGAACTCCTTGACGAAATCCAGCACGACACTCTATAATATGAGCTTCAAATAGACTTACTGGAATGGAATCAGTACAAAATTCACATGGAATCATTGCTTCTTGTTGAGCAGCACTTTGCATTACTGTTGTTCTTTCAGTATTGGGAGAAGAAGAGTAATTGTCTTTATCACTGTATGATAAGGTAACCTTGAACATGCTGGCAATCACATCCACTAGTTTCTTGAAATATACCACATCGAGTAGGTCTGCTAAGCGAAGGTTAGTATTACCTTGAACAATACCATCTCCATCAAGTACCATTTCTTCATTAGCAGAGTTAAATATAGCTAATAGCCATTGATCAAGAGTCAAAGATATCATAGAACTGTCTTCATTACTTTCATCTCCTTCATCAGCGATGTAAGATCGAATAGCTTCAATCGAGTCTCCAAATGGGTCTTGACTGGAAGCATGATCAGAAGAAGTACCACCACGTCGCAAGAGACGAGCTGAAGCTGCTAGTCTAGCTGCTATACTATCTCCCATGGCATCTGCGACATCTCCTAGAAATGCTGCCTCACGTACAAACCCTAAGGGAAAGAATTCCCCTGAAATATCCTGAGAGTTGTTAATTGAAGAATAAAACATCCTATTTGGGCTTAAATTCTGAATGCTTCCTTCTCCACTAACACCTCCATCCAACTCACCTTCACCTTCTCTATTGGTATTGGTATTGGTATTGGTAAGACTATTACATCTAGTATCCTCTGTCAGATGCAAAGGCAACATATCAAGAGCAATATTCCAATTTCTTAAAGTGGATAAACTAAACTGGGCAGTCACCTGCCATAACGCATTCATTCTAGCAATCCAATACTTGCGTTTACTGGAAATGATAAATGCTTCCTCAGGATTGGAAAATGCAATAAGGCCATCATCATCCTCGTCGTCCTCCTCAGCTTCTTCAAGATCTTCTTCTGCAATATCAACATAACTCAATGCATTTGTATCATCAGCGCTGACGGCTGCTGCAAAGATGCGTACAAGACGTCTCAACAAGACCAACGGTAGAAATTGGGTGAATACTTTGTGAAGTCCTAAGTAACTGCATCCATATGGACGAAGTGCATGAAAAGGAGCTGTAGCCATAGTTCTACAAGTCATTTCTACTTCGTCTAAACCATCGACCTTGATGAGCAAACTGCCCAAAGAGTCACTTTGCAGCATGTGATGGCCATTAAGAAACTGTAATTTCAATGCATTGATTTGTAATATAGAGTCCCTCAATAGTGCAATTAAGAGTCTGGCAATTTGATCAAAGCGGTCAATGCCCACATAATCACAACTACAACGTGATTCCACAATCCAATTCAACCATTTCCTCTTAAACAAGGACCACCATATTCCAGGCAAATTAGTTGGTAAACTACGAATATTTAATATCATGCGTAAATAGTCGAAAAGCTCGATTCCACACAGTTTTCGCTCGTTCAATGCAGAGAGTCGATTGATCTCACAAGCACTTGGCATGGATGATGGTGTGTCATCGTCTATCAAATAGCTGTAAGCCACTGATCGAAGAGAATCACGATTAGCTGGAAGTTTGTCAATCACTCCAATGGTAACTAATCTCTCACAACGTCGAAGAATATCATCGAAAGAGACATTACATCTGGGTTCAAGATTGTGTCTTGCCTTGTCACACAGTGTGTCCAAGGATAAAGCTGTATTACCTACACGATGCCGATTTGGAAATTCTCCAGACTTCTCAATGAAGGCTCTTTTCAAAGACCGCACAATACAAGCATCAATTTGCTCATTTCTCCATCCTTGAAGGATCTGAAGATTCGCAGCATCGGAACTGGAAGCATCCACGTCAGTCATGGGTGGGATAATTGGTGAACTCTCCTCTCTGCCCGATAGAGCGCAGGACTTGAAAGCAGACGACAATCTGAATCTGTGATAAGGAGAGAAAGTCTCTGGTAAAACATCATTTTGTTCATTGTTGAACAACGAGCTATTCGACAATTGACCAGGTTTATGATCAATAAACTCTAAAATAGGCACTGATGGTGAAGCCAAAGACCGTAACAAAGACATGAGCTCGCTATGAGTAACATTGAGCTTGGAGATCATATCACCATAGCTAAGGCATTGGTTATCGATGGCATGATCATCATTGTCTCTTTCTAGTTGACAACCTTCTGAGATATTAAACAACATAAGTAATGCAGCTTGAGGCTCTGAAAGTCGAAGATAAGCAACACTATTATCAGGCCAAATAGCCTCCAAGACAACTGTTCCTGCATTATGACACCATACAAGACGCTTAAGAGATTTGTTGTGATCTCTATCGTTCATGAAATCAGCATTGCTTGCAAAACTCCTTTCAGTGACTTGAATAGGTTGGATAATCCACTTTTTAATAGCCTTCTTCCAGACATACCAAGTTATTTCTTTACCAGCAGGAGAGCAATTACCCGGAACTTTGCAATAAGCCCATCCAGCATTCTTTCCTTTATCTCCTCGTTTCTTCAACTGCCAAGTATTCGTCTTCGCAAAGAACTCTAAAATACAATTGCTGTTCCCTTTCATCTCGAATATTGGCCATCCATCTTTGCGCTCAGATGTTGGTTCAAAGATGCCATTTATACGTCCTGCATTTTCCTCACAACCAGAAATCTCAAGACATTTCTGCCATGGTTGAATAATAGACCAAACATTATTTGTACTTTTCGTGTCATAAAATGAATTGTTGTAAAATGAAATAAACTCTCGCTTAATAACATCCATTCCTTGTGGAAGGTTAAGCGAAGAAAAGCTTAAAGGAGCGAGAACAGATGATGGCCACAAGCTGGCGGTCAACACATTAACAATCAAGCGATTAGGCATGAGCACAAGGTCCATCACCTTATCCTCCACTTGCAATTGTAAATGATCAACTTTGCGGAGGAAATAAGAGCGGAACTTTTCTGTGGAGCAGAGACTCTGTTCTATATCATGAATCATCATCTCTCCTTTCGCCACAGTTGGCAACAAAGTCAAAATTTGACGCTCTGTATTTAACGTCAAGTAACGATTCTTTAGCAAGCGACGAGCAAGGAGAAGCTCGTAAAAGTGCTGAAAATCGGCGGATGAACTACCAAAGAGCGCCTAATAAAGGAAGCAAAACATAGATTACGCATCGTTCAATCACAAAACCATGGCCTATGGACCTCACCTGAACAAGTTCAATTAACTCATCCAACTCCTGAGACCAACTACCTTGTGCGCTGCTAGAGTCAATCGATTTCAGCGTATCCACAAGAGCAGAGAGACGAATAGCTGCAGCCTTGGCCAATTCCAAAGCAACTTCTTTGGGAAGTCGTCGAAATGCCATGCCAAACGCCAAACTGGCGCTTCTTGCTCCTTGAGCAATCATGGACATGTCCAGTCGACAAATGTAGCTGAAACGACGTAGCATCTGTTTCAAACTTTCCATCATATCTCCCCTTGATGCATCACTATTGCCAGAAGAAGCGATTTGAAGAGTAGGATGAAAAAAGCCAAGGCAAGCTTCTGAAACTCTCGAGGCAATTATCTCCTTCCAAGAGTTTTCAATCAACGTCACTTCTTTTCCTCCTCTGGAATAGTGACATACTTTTCGCAGAAGACGGCGCAAATCACGCGCTTTGACAGAAAATCGGTCCGAGGTTAACAAAATGTGCTCTTCCAGGAGCTGTTGCAGAACAGAACTGCTTTTGGAATCAGAACTTGGGTCGCATGGCTGGTATGCCAGACGAGAAAGCAAGCTGTCCAGCAAACTTGCATGTCCAAGAGAAATAACAGTGTCTCGAAGTCTCTTGATAAGACTTTTCTGATATTGCCTGGGAAGGCGAATGAGAGGATGGGTAATGGCTGCACAATAGGCATTTTGTATGTTATCCAGGACAGCAAACGCTCGTAGCATTTCCTCAAGATTGTGTGCAGCATCACAGGATTCAAACCTAATCAACAATGACAAATAAGCCAGATGAAAACTGAGAACAAGCTAAACTTATAAAACGAACCTTTTTGCAAAACAATGAGCAACAAACTTTGCCTTCAAACCAGCCTTTGCGATGACGCAACGAAAGAATCCCAGGGTTATTAGATAGCCCTGATCACTCCAAAACAGCTTCTCCAGGATAATATAGATAGTTTGCACTTCCTCTGACGCTCCAACAGGTGAAGAAATTTCGATAAGCGACTCGGCAAAGTCGGTCAGTATGTCAATAACAACTTGGGCAGCCCATTCGAAGCAAAGTAACGCCAGTTTCTCGTGAGGATCAACAGCAACTAGTCGTAAGGAGCGAAAGATGTTAATCAAATTAGAGACTGTTGAGGGGACATGGAGCTCATCTTTGGTTTCAAGTACCATGAACTCGTCCTCTATATCAATGTAGTCTTTTTGTTTTTTATCTAATGTACCAACTTGAATCTGTACACAATATCCAATAGTAAGCACTGCAAAAAACAACCTCTACAAATAAACTATAAAATCGTACCTTTTCGGTTAAAACAGCTATAGTATTCACCAGCTCTCTTCTGAGAGAGATCTGGTCAGATCGGACCTGTCGCTGATCCACAGCTCCCTCAGCCAAAAGAACCTGAGAGAGATGGTCCATGTCAAGATAACAAGAAATAATCTTCACCAACTCTGCATAATTATCAGATTGAATAAAGTGATAAGGACCGCATTCGCGCTCATCCTCGCGATTCGATTCTTCTCGGTCCATCTTGTATCGTTCAGCCGGTAATTCCTTCCAGCGACTGCCATTGTCGAGATTCTTTCGCACAAATGCTTCTCCTTCCGCCAGTTTATAGAAGCTACCATCATGATAGTCAATTATATCGATAGTGCAACCAGGGTTTACCTCACCCAAGACTGCTGCTCGAGACGATGGAGTGGCATAGATCTTCTCGGCCGCCCCAGTAAGGCAAACAGTTTTCATAAATGGTCGTGGTGTTTGAGGAACACAAGAGCGACAAATGCTGTAGTTACAGCAGTCACAACGCCAATAATAGATATACCCTGCTTCGTCATCTTGACCAACATTTGACGTCCTTCGACATTTGTTGCAAGTAGGAGCATTATTAGCACAGAGAAATATCGAGCATTCGTGTCCTGCTGGGCATGACCATTTTTCCTTTTCGTTATCATCCAAAGGACTTCCATGGAACTCATTGGTATGATACACAATACTTGCAATTTTCACCACTTGGTCAAACTGGTTGAGAAGTTCTGAGAACACCGGCGGTGTAGTTGAAGTACCAATCTCTGTCTTTTCTCTCGTCACATCATCCGTTGATGTAGTTTTAGCTTCACGGATGGAAGATTCATCCAATGGCACTACTATGATATCAGATGCCATCTCTTCATTTCCACCTTCATTTTCCTCGTTATCAAAAACATACTCAACCGAACATTCTTTCTTCACCGCATTAACTCTAACGACCAACGCTCTTCGCCACTCATTGTCAACTAGTACTTCAACAATATCACCTAAATTAGGTTGATAAGGCTTTCGATTATTAGTCGCTGCTTGATAAGTGCCACTATCATCAAGAGCATTAACTAGGAAGCCAGCGAGAGAGCCATTACGAAATCTCTCTAAACCCAAGAGCAGCAAATCCAATGTCATTGACGAAGGAGGGCAATGTTCATCAATCAAACTTCCTAGTAAGGTGCGTGTCACATGATCACATAGGCTCACACTGCCATGTAAGCATGATTTCAAAATATCTTCTCCAGCTCTTCTTCCCTCCGTCTCTGTTCGACTTACAAGCTCGATTGCCGCCTTTAAAAGAGACTAACAATCACATGGTTCACAGTTAGAATAATGAAGCAATGAGGAAGAAAGTCTATACTAATACTCTACCTTAGGGAGATAAGAAGGCTTCCATCCTGCTTGTATACAAGAACTTAATGCTGAGAAAGTTGGAATAAGTTCCCAACATTCTGTAATTTGAAGTGATTCTGCCAATTGTATAAAGATGGTTGCTTGTTTTTCCACGACAATTAGTCGTGGATTATTTGTTGGTAATAATACGGAATTATTACTATCAGTATAACTATGACTTGTAGTATTACTGGAGGACGGTGTATCTCGACCAGGTTGACTTGAAGGATATAAGGAAAGATGATGGATTAACTTGTTTTGTAAATGTGATGAGAAATCAGTCATCCGTGAGGAAGTATCTAATTGGCTATAGGAAGGCGAGAAGGAGGATGAGGATGGAAGATAGTTACTTGTAGGAAAATCATAAATCATTCCTAAATGAGGAAAATGAACTTTATATCTTTTATCAATATCTTGATATAATATAGCCTCTTGTAAAGTAGTCAGATAAGCTGTCTTACTAACTTTCACTCCTTCTCCTATTTCTTGTTTAGTATAGGAAATCTTGTGTGGGAATACAAACAACAAAACACATTCAATACAGAAAACAAAACAAATAACATTCAGAGAGATTAAGTGAGATAGATCAGTAATAAGATTAGGTATTAATAGCTCTTTATCATACTATCTCTCTTCCTTACCTCCATTTTATTTCATCAACATCTAATAGGCAGGACTAGTTCTGCTTCTCTCACTTTCCAGCTTTGCTTTATGTTTTGCTTTTTGTTGTTCATCATCATAGGCTTAGTCAACAAACGCGTTTATCTGTTGCACTGGAAAAGGCGTTTCTTGGCACGGAAGAGAGAGAAGAGCAGCAAATCCTCATGAGATTGTCATGAACAAGTGAGAAGAGTCTGTTAGGAATTGTACTAGACTAGACTACTAGTTATAGCATGGAGAAAATGATGAAAAAGAAGTCATCATTATTCCATATTGAATGGAATGTTGGAGGTTTTTTAAAAGTTGTCTTTCTTCTCTGTCTTGTCTTAATTGTCGTTTGGATGTATGGTGTAGTCTCTGTCTTAGCCCCCTCATCCACCACCACTACTACTACTACTACTAGTATTTCTTTTCTTCATCTTCGAAGTGAGGAAGATACTTCCCCTTTAGAAACAGTTAGTGGTAGTAGTAGCAGCAGTAGTAGGAGTAGTAACAGTATTATGGGTAGAGGACTCGCATCAAAAGTTGAAGAAAATCAAGAAGATGTGAATGATCCCTTCTATATCCTTCCACCACACCTTCGTCCAGGTCTACTACCTGAACCACCTAATGATGAAAAACAACTCTCCTATGATAACCTCTATAATATAATCGCACGTTGGAATCCTGATGATCCAGAAATTCCCACAAACTTCCGAGAGAAAATCCAGCACTTTGACTATGGTAATCCTTATGAAAGACAACTTGCTGAGAAGTGGAGAGATGCTGAATTGCCTTTTAAACTCTATAATGTCAGTGACTTCCAAGCGGTCTCTAAGAAATGGACAGATTCCTATTTGATCAAAGCTGTTCAAAGCTGTCCTAGAAGACCTCATGTGGAACGATCAACAAACAATCACTTCCTCTTTTGGTCTGGTAGACCTTCTCGAATTCGTAATTATCGTCCTCCAACTGAACTTGTCTCGGGTATGACCTACAAAGAATGGGTGAAGTTGGCTCATGAAGCAGATGCCAAAAAGTTGGACAATACAACGGAACATTACTATTACATGGTGGGAGCTGATGCTCATGAGCATGGACGAACTTTTGTTTCACGTGATCTTCCTATGTTCTCCACTGAGGAGAATAACTTTTGGATTACCAATGTGGCTGCTAATAAAGGAATTCAGTGCAGATTCAGTATGCGTGGAATCATTTCCGCGACTCATTACGACACAGGCAAAAACTTTGTGGCAATGTTGAAAGGAGCAAAAAGATATATTCTTACACCTCCTCGTACATGTGATCGTCTTGGGATTATTCCTGATACTCATCATCCGTCCTATCGGCATTCGACGATTGATTGGAGTGATTTGGGACAGGCAAAAGATAACCATTTCGATCTTGTGGATGCAATTGACACTATTGTGCATAAGGGTGAACTGCTCTATATTCCCTCGTTCTGGTTCCATTTCATTGTTTCTCTTAAGTACTCTATTCAATGCAATTCGAGATCTGGAACACCTCCAGGACGCAAAGGGTGGGAACATATTATGGCGTGTTTCAAGAAGAAATAAATAGAAAGGAATTGGGATATTGACTGTAAGTAAACACACTTTGGATAGCTATACACATTTTTCTTCTTCATTCCACACAACACAGTCTCTGCTTAATCAGCCAGACCTTTCAGAACACCCACAGGTCGGAAGCGATCGCCTTTGCCCTTGCCAAAGGAAAATGCTGGGCCAGATCGGAAGTCAACCTTTTTCTACAAACAAGGCAACACAAAAAGTAAAGAAAATAATGAACCCTTTCATCACTGAACTCATAGGACTTACATGGACATCATAGATAGGCCCTGGTGTAGAGCCCATTGGTCTGTATTCATGTCTTCCTGCTATTGTAACAGCTGGACCACGATCTGTTCGAGGGAAAAACATATCAGCATCAGCTCCAGCAGAACGATTAAAGAGATCTTGTCTTGATGATTGTGGGAATCCAATGCCAGTGTTAGTATCTGGACCATTCCAGTATTTCTTCTCAATATTATAGACAGCTCCAGGAGAAGGAGTCTTCATAGCCATACTTTGTCTAGCAGCACAAGGAAACATCGTTCCTTTCTTAGAGACATATTCACTATTAAACTCATACGAGTTGGCGACATCATAACTTCCTGGTCCAGTGGCGCGCTTTTTGCTGTCTGGATTCTCATCTGCCATATCAGCTCGCAAAGATTGACCAAATAACACACTACGAGACATGGTCATCTTCGGAAGATTATAGATGGAATCACTTGTTCCAGAGCCACTCTGCCACTGGAAGCGCTTCTCATCACCAAATTTGCAATCCGTGCAATGCACAGGTCCATATCGAGTGACTTCCTTCTTAGGGCTTTGACTACGAGGAGGACTACCTAACCGACCAGGACTAGATAGAGACTTCATCTTCTCCAAGCCGCATCAAATGGAACAAACCACAGACACAACAAGACCAAAAGCCAGAACTAAACGACGAACGGACTCCGCTCAGACAGCGCTGGACGGTTTCCTTTTGAAAGAACGCGTTTTATCTCCAACCGTCCGCGAATAAACACTATGCAATCAAGCACAAAATCATTTTCATCATAAATGCATAGCATTCGAGAAGGTTGGCGGCTATATTACTCAGATGAAGGATATCCTTACTACTATAATGAGATAACAGGGGAGTCTGAATGGGCTGACATATCAACTGTGTCAGATTCTAATTATCACAACACCAACAACCAACTGGTTGAGAGGGAGGGAGTGGATACAGAAGAGGAGGAAGAAGATTCTACCCAACAAGGAGGTAAAGAGAGTGAACTAGAGGATAGTAAGGAGGAAGAGGAGGAAGAAGAAGGAGAAAGTGCCACTTCTACCAGTGAGTCCAGTTTCGACGATGCATTTAACGAAAAGTTCAAAGCTTTCCTTCGTACACCTGCTGGTATCGCTGCTGTTATGGTAAGAATAGTTAACCTTTCTCATAGTCTCTTTCATATGCCTATTCTACTTTCTTTCTCTATAGGAGGAACAGGAGCGAATCGCTAAATATGTCGAAAAGAAGGCACAAGAATTAGAAGCTCTCAGTGAAGAAGAATATGCTAAACAACTCCGTGCTAGTAAAGAGAAAGATTCTTCTTATGGATCATCTAGTGTATTTAATGCTGTGGGAGTCTATTTGGGTATAACTGACTCTCTTCCCAGTCGACCTGACTCTGATCAAAAACGATCTGTCGATGAGCAGGATGCCCTTTTGACAGGGAATAAAGACTATAATGCCACTATGTTAGGAAGAACAGCAAAGCATCGTGGTGTTAGTAATAAGATGGAAAAAGCGAGTAATGATGACTTAGAAGGTGGTAGGAGAGCACGAGCTGACTCAAGAGCATCATCATCATCAGCCGGCAGCAGTGCAGAGGAGGATAGTCTTTCTTCTGATGATTCAGATGTGGAAGTGGTAAGGAAGTGTAGATACCCCCTCCTGTATTGTTTTGACTCTAATTTTTCTTTCTCCTGATGTCTACCAGATCAATGCTCCACTCTTTTCTGAGCTTCCTTCATGGCTTCGACCAACAGAATTGTATGAGAATCTTGTTCTACCCATTCATGAGTATTTGCATCGTCGTGGAATTTTAGGGAGCACCGTTGCAATGGGAGGGTATATAAGAGAGAAAAGTTATGAATTGGCTGTCATAATAGGTCAGCAAACTGTGGCAGCTACAGTCACAGCTGGTAGCGCTTTGCTACGGTGGACTTCTTTAGCATGGGACAATACGATGCCCTACATTTCTCACTTTATGGAAACTGTAATTGATACCCCACCTTCAACTAATCAATCAACTAGCTCAAGTAGAAAGGGTAAAAGAGAGAAGAAAAGGCCGAAAGAAGAAGATCGACAGGAGGCAGTCGATCATGAAGGAAACTCGTGGGATTCGCTTCCTCCAGCTCCATCGCCATTGGATATGAATGAAATAAATCTTGAGGAAGGCGGTGATTCTACCGAGATAGCGCAGTCTACTTCTCGTATTACTGTACAAATGAACTGAGTATGTATATTGCTTATCTATTCTTAAGTTTAAGAACTTTAAACAAGTTTAGACGTGCAGTTATAAATCTAAGACCACATTTCTTAGAAGGATGTTAACAATATGCAGTTGAAATGCATCTATAACAAAATTGTTTACTGCAGACTTCGGTAGGCGTTTCGGAGCCATTCAACAGAAATGAACATGCCAACTGTATGGCCTCCGCAGCGCAGATAATAAGGAGGAAATCCTGCCCAAAGACGAAGTAAGCCTTCTTTGGTAATAATAGACCTCATAGTTTGAATAGCGCCAGTATAGGGCATGCGTCCCGTTACAGGATCTGCGCGCTGAAAGGCCATGCGATTCTTAGCAGTCTCAAAAGGCATGGTAACAATGGAATAAATAAGACCAGATGTCATAGAAGCGTAAAAAACAGAAAGCATGTCATTGTGCGCGATCGTCTTGTATAAATCTTTGAACTGATCGTACGTTCCCACTTGGACAGCTCCGACAAGCAGAGCGCGATTGACGAATGGACCACAACCACGGAAGAAAGCACCAAATCCATCTTCCTTAATGGTTCGGCTAAAAGCATCCACTACACCCTTGTAGTTTTTCCTTCTCTCTGGTGGTAAAGTCGCATCATTGGACATACGCACCAGAGTCACTTCACAAGGGCAACTGATGATAGCGGCAACACCTACAGATAAAACACAAACACGTCAGAGCAAGAACATCCTTTAATTTTGTCACACTCACCTCCAGATGATACTCCGCAAACAAGTCTAGCAGCAAAGTCGATTTCACGGAATTTGGCCAATTCATCTCTGAACACTTCGAAGAAGCCGAATCGAGCAGTGGCATAAAAAAGCTGTCGAAGTAAGCCAGCTCCTAAGCCACTATACAAGCCTAGGACACCGTCTTGTTTGACGGTATCAGCCGCAAACTTCAAAAATGGTTTGGGAGGACCAGCACTAGGAGTTGCTCCAGCCAAGTTCATACGAATACTCAAGGTATTGAAAGGATGCACCAGACACCATCCAATCAAACCACCTAAACCGGCAGTACCAAAATTAACAGGTGCTGAAAGTGGTTTCTGGTTCTTTTGTGACATGGTCAATAATGAATAAAGGAAAAGAAATGCTTCAAGAAGAAGTCAGAGACCCAGTGTCTGTGGTAGAATCTTTCCCTTCCTCTTTGAAGATGGAAGTGGGATTGAGAAGGCAACAATGCTGCGCGGGGTGGTCGACCCAAGAGGAGTCACGCTCCCGGTTCCGGGATCTGCGGTGGAGGCAAAGAGAAATCTGCTGTATGCGCCGTTCAGGAAAAGGGTGTGTAGTCCTGGAGAGGAGAAATGCAAAGACAAGGCAGTTCTGAATGTTGAATGAAATTACGAATAGGAATTTGAGTGAGTGAGATGGACAGTTATATTGTTAATCCTCTTGATAATCAACAGGCAGAGGTTCAAAGCCAAATCGATCATGCAAAAAGTTACGGACCACATATAACAGAGGCGTAATCAAGCCTGCCAAAACAAATTTAAGTCCATAGCCAGTAATGGCAATATTCAGCACTTCCTTCATGGTAGCAGGTACTTGATTTGTCACTGTCTTTCCAAAGGAAAATGCGATATATGATACCACAAAACTATCAATCAGCTGAGAAATGACAGTACTTCCAGTCGCACGCAGCCACAGGAATTTGCCTTTAGTTAACCGCTTGATTACTCCGAAAAGCCAAATATCTAACATCTGTCCAATCAAATAGGCGCTATAAACAACATAATGCAGTCAGAAACTTCTTGAAAGCAATGTGTGTTAATCAAAAGACATCTCACCTAATTGAGGCAACATACATAAGCTTTGCGGAGCCAAAGATCATGTTGAAGGCGGCAGGAGTTACTAAACAAAACAATTGTGGGAGATACAGTTAAAAGAGTCAAATACAGAGACAATCAAAACTGAAGAAAGCGTACCATTGAAAGGTTTCTGTAGATAAGGCATAGCTTGAGCAAGATTCATAACAAAAAACACTAACACGGACATAGCTAACCCTATATAGACAGTCATTTTTGTACTCGCAGGTCCATAGTACTCGTTGATAACATCACCGAGTAAGAATGTGATAGGAAAGGTAAGCATGCCGCACGTATGCTCAACCGAAGTATGGCCCAAAATTGGGAAAGGCAGCTTTAGTTCAAAAATCTTCACACCAATAACATCAGCGACAATCAAACAGGTGACGAACGTGGCAGTGAGAATAACATAAATAAGCTGGTGAATGCTGAGTCTGTGGGGAGGCAGGGTCACAGGACGCTTGTTGTTGGAGGAAGAGACTTCTCCTCCCCTAATTGGTACCGCAAACAAGCTTTGGTCATGTCCTCCAGAAAGAACACGATCTTGAAGGTCACCGAAAGAAAGTGCTTTGCCATTCGATCCAACCAATCTCGTTTTTGGCAGTAAAGTCTTGCGACGATCACTTGAAGGAACCTTCGAGAATGCAGAACAGAAGACCAATAAAGTCAAGCCAAGAAACAAAGATGTTCTCCACATCATCATAGTCTTATCTTCTTCTATCTAGCAAGCAATGCCAATCGCAGAGCAAGCAATCAGAATATGGAATTGTGTCTTCTTCTTGCTTCCGCTGAGGCTGTGCTGGCTCGCTGACTGTGCTGACGAACGCCAACTTCGCCTGATATCAAGGAGAGATTTTTCTCACATTTTCCTAGTTTGGCAAACCCGCCAATCTTGCGATGGAGATGGCCAAGACCAATAACATGTCATTGGAAATGCAAATTAGAAAGAGATGAAGAGAATGGATTGGTTAAGATGGTATCGATCTTGCATTATCATTATTGTCCTTGCCATTTTGATGCCAAATCAGAATGGTCTAGTTATTAAGCAAAGATTGAATGGAAAGCCTGGTGGCTCAGATCGCACCACTAGTTGCCATCAAATGATCGCAACAAGGAAAGCTTCGAGTGCAACAGCTGCTGGAACATTTGAGAAGCAGTTAAGAGCACTTATTTCTTCAAAGAAGTGGGATGAAGCAAAGAATGTCTTATCATCTCTTGAAACAATACCAACATTTTCAACACCATCTGCAAGGATGAGCACTGGCAGAAGTCTTGCTTATATCATCTGTGAAACTTGTAGAAAGACTAACGCAATAGAACAGATCTTACCTATGTTATTACTAGTTCAAGACAAGATTGAATGCACTGAAGGTGATATCATGACAGTAATATTGGAATGTGCAGAGAAGAGACGGATGAGAAAGGTGGAACCCATTCTCTCCTTTCTGAAGAGACGCTATTCCCTTAAACTTTCCGCAAAGTTAGCATCTGTATTAATTAGAGGTGATTAATTATCATTGTTCATCATCCATATCACTCAATATTAACCATGGATCATTGACTAGGTTATGGGCTCAGCAAACTGGAGGGATTAGTGGATCGAACATTCCAAGAATGCATGGCTGATCAAACTAAGATTGACATAATTCTTCTAAATAGTGGCATGGATGCTTATATAAGGTTTGTTTAAAAACATATTCTCCATTGTATGCAAATGCTTATGTCAAATTTGATGTAGATGTGGGAACTTTCCTAAAGCAATTGAGATCTTTCAGACCATGACGGTTAATGAAAATGCCAGCTCCTTGATGAGCGTAGATGATCACAAGTATATTGCAAAGGATATTTGGCAATTTCTAAAGATTCAGTCAGTTGTTCCAGATGTTCAAACGTTTAATGTTCTCTTGAAAGGCTTCCGAGGTCGAGACGGGGAAGGAAGTCTTAAACGTTGCTTTGTTGTATTAGAGATGATGCGGATGGCTGGGATCAAACCAAACACTGTCACATTTAACACTTTGGTAGATGCATGTGTGGTCAATAATAAAATGAATATGGCTGTGGAGGTAAGTATGTTCATTTCGTGACATTTATCGATAGTTTCGTGAGCTCATGTTACATTTATCGATATTTGTCTGCTACAAAGTTATTAAAGAACAATGAAGTGGATGTTGCAGCATTTACCTCTGTTATTTCTGGCTTATGTGCTGCTGGAGATGTTAAGGGAAGCTTTGCCATGTTTGAATTGATGAAGCAACGTTCAATTGCTCCTAATATTTATACTCTTGTATCTCTTATGAGCGCTTGTATGCGAGAGGGATTGATAGGTAAAGCAAGAGCTCTACTTCAAGTTGACAATTTTACTCCTGCCTGGCCTGCACAAATATCTGAGCTACGTTCTACTTATATTATTGGATTATGTCAGCTACATCTCTCTACGGATAACAGAAGAGTTTTTTCTGGTCGATATTTTTGGGAAGCCTTATTAGAGCTTGTAAAGATGCATACACATGGTCTACCTCCCACAGCAATTAGTCACAACGCTGTTATGCGATGTCTTTGCTCTGAGCCTTTGAATAGAGTGAAGTTGGCAAGTATACTGATGAAGTCTATGATAGCTGAAGGTTTACTTCCCGATGATTATACATACAGTATTCTTTTTACGGGATTGGGTAGAGCAGGCTATGCGCTGGAAGCATTAGATCTATATAGAGATGTTAGCACTACGTCGACCGTTGGGATGGTAGTTACCAATGCTCTTTTCAGTGCTCTGTTGAACAGCAATCATTTCGTGCCATTCATTCATCTCTTCATTGAGTTAGCTGGCAATAGTAGTAATAGTAGCACCAATTTCAATAATTTCGCTCCGGATGTAGTCACATTCACCACTTTGGTTAATGCTTTTAGGAAGCATACGCGTGTTCCTAACGAACGTTTTGACGCAGACTATGAGAATCCACCAATTGTATCTACAAAGCAGCCTACTAGACCAACAGCTGCTATTGAATCTATGAAGATGGAGCTGTTGACATTGTTGAAGCAAAATAACAATACTGCACCGTTATTCTTGTCTTATCAGACCATTGTGAAGGATTTATTAACGATACAGGATCCTTCAGAGCTTTTGGCTGAGAGACCAAATCGACAATCAAGTCAAGATGTTCTGGAAGATGAAGACAAAGTCTTTAAGACTGTGTATTCTATACTTCGATTCAAATATAAGGTTATTCCTGATGGATATGTTGTTACAGCATTGAATAAGCTATTTGAACGATACCTTGTTGCTCCTTCCTTCCTCCCTTCGTTTTCTCCTTCTGACAAAAATGGTGAGATCTATCTATCCGGTACTTTTATTCTGTTTGTTATAGTTAGTTTTGGTCTGAAATGTATGACCTGTGTCTCCCAGGAATCAAACGAAGCACTGCAAGGTTTGTACTTGAGGACTTAATCTTATTGGGTATACATCCTCGAGAGGTGAGAGCAACTAACAGTTTTATGTTTCGTTCGGTATTGTGTGTCTATGCTAACACATGTTCACATGTTCATTTAGATGTCGAATATTATGAAATACTGTAATCTCTCTCCAAAAGAAGCTCAAGACTATCAAAATGAAGATTATCTACAGCGATTGCGTTCATCAGCAGCTTCTTTGCGTATCTTTCGTAAGCATGGATGGAATGACGTGAACTCAGGCTGGAGCCCATTATAAACCAGCATAATACTTCCTGAGAGGAACAACGTCTCTGAATTATTATTATTCCTGACACCGTAAGAGGTAGATGTTGCTTAGTCAGAACATAACAAGAGGAGAGAACATAGCCATTTGGAAAGCTGTATATGTAATAGTCGAGACTTAGAGGATGACCACGGTTATGATCTCTGTATCTAGAATAGAATGCGGATGGCGGTTTTGTACTTAACAAAGTTAATGAAGGACTTCCTATGGTCACTTATTAGTCAAAATATATAGCTAGTCTAGACCCCTGTTATAACACGGACTATATATAATTCTATTTAAAGGTTACCATCATTTCTCGGCTTTGCCTTTGCAATGGGAAAACGAAACTTATAAGTCTCATTTTGTGGGTTTTGAATGAAGCTCTTGTCGCCCACAAGCCCAGGAATGGAATCATTCCAAACAATAAGAAGATGGAGAAGGAAATCATCACCTGTGCTGAAGCTCCCCCTGCGATTGGGCCTTATTCACATGTAAGCTATAGACCTTACTTATCGCTCTAATCAAATAATGTTATGTTGAAAATGGGATTTCTAGGCGGTGAAAGCTGGAGGAATGTTGTATGTCTCTGGTTGCATTGGTGTTGACCCTGCCACTAAAGCGATGGTACCAGGTGGAGTTGGACCTCAAGCTCGTCGTGTATTGGAGAATCTTAAGGCTATTGTAACAACTGCTGGTTCAGACTTATCTAAAGCTGTTAAATGCACAGTGTTGTTGACCGACATGGCGCATTTTGCTGAAGTGAATGCGATCTATGCCGAATATTTCCCAGTTAACCCTCCTGCACGTGCTTGCTTTGCTGTGGCAGCATTACCTGCTGGAGCATTAGTGGAAATTGATAGTATTCTTATTGCTTGAGCAATGTCGTCATTTGCTGTCAACTAATGTGAGACACTCTTCAATGACTGAATTCGTTATGTGACTTCAAAAAAAAAAAGTTTTAAAGAGGAGGATTTTTTTACTTTGACCGAAAAATATACATCTCAAGTTCTTAGCACAACCATAGTTGCGCCATCTCAGCTACTATGACTAGTCGGTCTTGACATTTCCATAGATATAGCTAACAAACTCAAATGAACTGTAGAAGCCAATAAAGCCGAGCATGATGAAGAAGGCATAGGATACTACGGCCATATAACCAAAATAGTAGGAGAGCTGCAAAAGACCATACATGTTCGATCTGTGAGTGTAGTAGTAGAAGGAATAGCCATAGACAAACAAGCCTGTGGCACCCCCATTGTACAATGCATTCCACCACCACCTGTGATCCTCACGAGCTAATTGGAAATATAGCAAGGCAATGGTTATGAAGGATGTCACAATTGTCAACATGACAAACGCCAAGAAGAGAATGCCGAAGAGAGAATAGATCTTGTGTCCCCATATCGAAGCAAAGATATAATGCAGTTCAATATAAATGGCAGAGAAAGGGAGAAATCCTGCAATGAAGAGTTGAGCGGCAGGATGCTTATACCAGCTATTCAAGACAGGCACTTCTCGAGGCACTTTATTCGTGCGGCAAGGGGGTCTAAACTCATCAGTAATGTTTCTGCCCAAGACAGCTCCTACAACTGTAAGAGGCAAATGAACAAAAAGCAGAATCGCGAGAATAAGCTAATGAACAACACAAGAGAGAGTAAAGTGATCAGAAAGGAAAGGTTAGATAAAGAGAAGTAGTGACAGAGCTTACCAATATAGTAGTGATAGGTAATGCTGCAGTGGAGTTATTATTCCAAGCAATGGTATTTACAACCAAGAAGACCACTGCTAAAGGCACAGGGAAAACACTGGCCGTAAGTACGGTATTCCAAGCCCAGTGTTGGCCCTTCAGTTGCTTGAATAACCTCCCGCCAACAAGACCTCCAAATAGACCACAAATAGCATAAATCATAATTCCAGCGGTGAGTAATGCACCTCTTCGAGTGGCTTTAAATGAACCCAGAATAACTGCTACGAGCAAGAAAAAGACGGTGAAGAAGAGCTGCGCACCAGCACCCACCACAGCCGAGAAGAGACTTGGATTGGGAGGGCTGCGGAAAACATCGCCGTGAATCATTTTCCATCCTGTCTCTTCTTCAGCAAGCTCTTCCTCATCAATTTCCATATACTTTGAGAAATCATTCTTCAATATTCGCATGAGAATGATAGCCAAAAACGCTGTGAGGAGGAGGACAAGCACGAAAGAATTAATGATTGACAGCCAGTGGATTTCGAACGTAGAAGGCAGAAAAGTTGAATCTGCATAACGCTTCATACGATCTCCGTATTTGATATGCGGTGTATGCACCCATTCAACTGAATAAGAGAAGATAATCTAAAAAAACAAGAAGCAGAAAATGATGGATGAGTTATGTCACATCTACATTGTCAGAGCAAGGGATGAGATCATCTTACTTCTTGGCCAACAGTTGTATCAGTAATATCTACTTTTCTTTGAGGATCGACTGTGACATTGGCAGACACTATTTGATCATTATTGTAGCCAACACTGAAATGCAAATGTGGGTACAAAAATACATGAGCACCCTGGATCGTTTTGCCCAAGAGAAACTCTTCGTGGACAACCTAACAATGAATGATTCATATAAAATAGACAACATAATAGCCAAATTAGGTCAGTTGTTACCTCTCCTAGGTATCCCCACATTGGCAGATCATCGATCAAGAACTCAAAGAAGTAATCCGCCTCAATTGCATCCTTGAACGCTTTCAACTGAACACATTGTCATCAAGCAATAAGTGGTCATTCGAACTATATATGAGCTTTACCAATACTTACATCCAAAGGTTCCACATAGTCTTGACAAAGAGAGCGCCAGGGCACAGGATCCAAGAAAGTCAATTCATACGGAGTGGCAACTTTTCGTGATCCAGATAACGTTTCGCCTAAGTCTTGCTTATGAGTACGTTGTTTACCAGTGCCAGAGCAAAATGGTAATGAGTAATACTAAACACAAAAACATGAGGTTAGCAGAGAGAAAATGGTGGCAGGAGGGAAAAGGAATCTCACAGGATAAGTCTCCGTGGGATTGTTAAAAGGTCCTACAGTGTTGGCAACAATTCCAACACGATCATGAGCTTCAAAATGCTTCTTTGCTTGAACAAGTTGCAAAGCAATCCCTACAATATAGAAGAGACTCCATAATACTTTCAAAGATGACGGCATCTTAACACAACAAGCCAGAACAAAAATAAAATAGAAATTTTCCTCTTTTGAAAAAATATATATAGTTTTCTTTCTCTCTTTTTAATTTCGAGACAATATCAGATTAAGACAAGTAATCCAAGAAAGAAATCCTTTCTTTTATTCTGTCAAGATAATCAAAATATTTGATTCTTATTGATTGCTTGTTGTTTGTTTTGTCTGTCTGTTGTCTCTCTGAGAAGGAGACTTTGGCACACAGAGTGTAAAAGGAGACTTTTAAGTCCACTTTTGTCAGGTTTCTGTCTACCCGTGTGGACCGCAAATGTCCACTGCACGCCTCTGCAGCACAGCAGCAACAAGGTTGACTCATCTTACTCAGACCAATTGATTAACTCTTCTTCCTCTGGAAGTAATTATTGATTGGGAAATGTCTAAATCAGGTTTTCATATGTTACGCAACATTGGCTTGCAGCTGAAGACAGGGTTTCTGAAATCAGAACCTCCTGGATATGATATTTTGAAACGTTTCCCACCTATCATGAAGCCTTCCCATGACCTTCACAGAACTAAAAAAGTGAATGTTCCTTACGCTCAACTTTATGATAGGGCCGTGCAGCGAAACCCATCTTATCTGAGTGATAGAGTGTATGGAGCCTATAGTCATCAAGAGCCTCATGCTCTTATTTTAGCCAAGAGACAATACAAGTACATGCAGGAAGGTCTGGATGAGGAAGCTGCTTATAAGAAGGCCTTAAAGTATTTGAGTGAGTTAGAAAACGAAGCTTATGTCTCTCTGAAGAAGGCTATTGATACCGTGAAGAAGGAAGGCGCGACTGCTCCTTTCGTGTCTGACCCCACCGTTGCTGAGACTATTGCTCATTGGCAGGAAAAACTTAAACAAATTCCTTATGAAAACCTTGGCCTTGCAGAGCAAGGCGAATTAGATTTCTTCTTGCAAACGAAGGTATTGAGGTGGAATGAGATGGAGCGATTACAACGCATGAAGGATCCTCTTTTCAATGTTAAATTCTACGAGCTTCTTCGCTCTCTATTCCCTGTTGATCCTGCAAAAAGAACTCAAAAACGAGATATTTTCCGCAGCAAGTTTAGAGAGTTATATCTTTCGCGTCATGGGCATAATGTCCAGCACATGATCACAGCCAAACCCTTCTATGTTGAGGATTACATCCATTACTTCAATAAAGCACGAGCTTTGCCCGATCTTCGACGATGGAACGCTAAAGATAGAGAAGACTTTTCTCGTTGGATTGTGGATACGCTTGCCTATGGCTCTGCTTTGATTGATAAGACCCCTGCGGAAATGCAACAGTATTTGGATGCTGTTCGTGAGCGCTTTTTTCCAATGGTGCGCGTTCCATCCTTAGCGGCAAATATTCCTGCTCCTTCTGTTGATGCTGTAAAAGCTGCTCTTTATCAAAATCAAATTGGTTATAAGGCTGAAGGTGGAAAGGTTTATGTGAAGCGCTTCTATCGCATTCCTGCTCTTCTCTTCCCTGAACAGCTTTGTGTTGTTGAGATTGCTTCGAATAGAGACGTTCTCGAGTAAGTTTTTTATTGGTCTTATTCTTTGTGACCTTCTGCTCATTATCTCTGATTGCTGTTGTTTCTAGGATTGTTCTTGAGGATGAGGCCGAGCTTCATAAGAAGTTGGCACATTTCGAGGTGCCTGTTAGTCATGCATCTCAGATTCAGAAAATTCTAACTCAATACAAAGAGTATGCAGCAACCTTGCCTGTTGAGGAGTCTGTTGAAGTTGTTGAAAAGCCTGTGGAGTTGTCTGTCTTAGACGAGATTTTGGGAAGTGTGAAAACTGAGGCTCCTGTTGAAAAGAAGGCCGCTGAGGTTCGATCTGTAGGAAAGAGAGAACCAGAGAATATCGTCGAATATGGTACTCCAGAGTGGCAAGCCATGGTTGAGAAGTATGTTGACCTTCCTAAGAACGATTATGAGAAAGATATGTTTGAATTATATGGTGGTGTGGAGTTGAATGGTCTTCAAGATATTCGCTGTGAAGAGGATGCGATGGATTTCCGTGATCGCAGGTCAGTTTTGCGGAACACTGTTGTCTTTTATTACACGTTTTATTGAGTCTTCTGTTTGTGATTTCGTAGATTTCAGGCTGAGGTCCTTGCTAAGGCCAAATTGGAGAAGAAGTACGAGCAGAAAGAGTGTGCTCGTAGAAAGAAGGATTGGAAGGAAAGAGGAGTGTGGACCAAACAAATTCCAAGGCCTGTTTCTCCGCTTATCGGCTAAATCGTGAGTAGTGTGCCTCCGCTGTTAAAAGCGCTTAGCTTAGTAAAGGTGCTGCAGCTGTAAAAAAAGAAAAAAGAAGAAGGATCTCATTGATTCGAATATGAAGAATTATTCAAATCAACTCGTGCGATAAAGTATGTGTTTCATGGTACTCTAGGTTGTAACATGGTATATCATGTAAATTCACTTGACAGACAAGCGTAACGCGATCTTTCGTTGTTGTGCGCGTTGTGTTGCACTTGACAGCAGTTTCCCTTTAACTCCATCCCGTGCCTACTAAAACCCTCCTTTAATGAGATTTTAGTCATCTTTGCCGTTCAGCGCGGTCATCGCCAACAAAGTCTTGACGGTCACTCTGTTCTTCATTCATCTTGTAGTTCTAATTTGAAATTAAGAAAAAATAGAATGTTGTGTCTTTCTTCTTCGGCTATCTTTGTCATCTTATCCCTCCTTTTATTTTGTGTTCTCACCATGAGTCAGACACGACTTGCTGGAGAATGTGCGGCTATTTGTAATGATCTTCGAACTGAAGTACTCACTCTGGAAATGTGCAGGTAAACTAACATAATTATACAAGTTGTATAAATGAACTCTGTGAGAGTTTCATGTGATAATTTATTTAACTTTAACTTTTTAAATATATAATCATTCATGTTTAGAGATGCCAAGAAGACCCTTCCCCGCCCTAAAGTTGGAGAGTTCTGTTCAAATGCGATGGAGCAAGGCTTTTCGGATGCTTGTGTGGCACTCTGCATGGAGCAACAACCCATCCCTCGTGTTGCCCAAACATGCCGAGCTGCTGCTATTGAAATGCCACGACCCACTGTGCGTAGATGGTGTGAGCACGGTTACAATGTAGCTTTCAAAAAGACTGTCTCAGATTTAGCGACCTATTTCCGCGGCTCTACCTCTACTTCTGCTGATGGAACTAGCGAAGAAGAAAGAGTAGAAGAGTCTGCCTCTCAGTCCTCTTCTTCCTTGCAGGATGATCGTACTGACGTTTATAGAAACACCGCGGATGATCGTGCCATCTTGGTAACTATTCCAGTGACTTTGAATGACTCCTTGACGAAAGATTTAGTTATACACGAAGGAGAGAATGCGGAAGAAGCTGTTGTATCCTTTTGCCGCAACAATGTGGAAGCTGAAGAAGTTTCTTCTTGTATCCGTCAACTTCTTTCTGTGGCCTTGGATCGACTGGCTGATGTTGGGTCTTCATCTTCTAGAGCTTCTGACTCTGCCTCAAATCTTTAAATGTTTTTCTTAAAAAATGTTGTTGAATGGTCATTAAAGGATGCTCGGATTGATTGGATTGGAAGGTGGTTCTGTTGTTCTGTGTCACTCCCGTGATTTATGCAAGAATAAGCGTTGCTCAAGTGTGTGATTGCTATAATAGTGCGAAGCTAAGAAAGAAAATAGGAATATCCTTATGTCTTGCCTTTTATTCTTATTTGAACAATCGTGATAATGCTCCAGTCCAGGCTGGTGGAAGAAAAGACACATTTACACTGTACATCTCTGACACATCACATATCTCACAGGCGGATAGTCTCCATTTAAGCACCTAGTAAATTCTCAGGTATAAATCAAATCACATAACATACCGAGGTCAGCAAAGTTGCGGACAAGGCGGCGCTTCTCTTCCAGAGTCATTCCATGGAATCCCATGGAATCCAAAAGAGAAAATGTGCCGTTTCCCGATTGTTTCCACGTTCAAATCAAATCTGTTCATCACACTACTGAACGATAACAATAGTCTGTCTCTATTGATATTAAAGTCAAATTCTTTTCTATGAAATGGGAGATTTAGATTCCTTAGTTGCTGAATCTAAGACTAAAATTAGTGCTTTGATTTCAAAGCCTAAGATGGCTGAGAAACTTTTAAGCAAACCACCTTTTCGATTTCTTCATGATCTAATTTCTGCTATCACAACAACCACTGGATTTGCGGAAGGACTTTATACTCCTGAAGAATTAGATTCTGGTACTATTGGTGAAAAAAATGCTAAAATGGCTTATCTGGATAAGATTTTCCGTTTAGTTGGAATCTGTCAGGTAACAACAACTAACTAGCTTGACCTGATAGTAGACTATATATACATAATGTTGCTATTGTTGTCTATAGGGTGCTCCATTAGAAGTGAAGTCATTAAAAGTTGTACAAGGTTTGGAAGCAGAGTTAACCAATATCTTCCTGATCGCCTTAGCTGATTGTGCTGGTAATCCAATATTTGATAATGAAGAAGCAGTTCGAAGATGTCTAGCTGGTGAAGAACCAGGTCAAAGACCACCACCACTGAAGCAGAAGGGAGGTGGACCACCTCCTGTAGTTGCTCCAGCTGAATCCAAGTCATCTTCTGATCTGCCTGTTGCTACAAGTGGAGCGAAATCATCCTTCCCTGATGATCGCAAACCACTTGCTTCTGATAGCAAGGATATGGATGAGAAAATTAATATAGACACGATTGCACCTGAACGAGGGAAGAGTCGCGGAGGCACGAGAGGTGGCAAACCCAATCAAGCCACTGGGGATGTTGGATTAGGAGGATTTACAAGTGCAAATATTCCAAATCTTGATGGTGAAATCATGAAATGTGATGGAACAGAAGCTATGACACATCAACTTCTCGGAACATTAATCAGTCGACCTAAATTGACTGATAAATTATTAGGAAAGCCACCATTTCGCTTTCTATTTGATATTGTGATGGAAGTTATTCGTGCGACTGGTTTTGGTGCTGGCTTGTATAGTGACTTTGAGTCTGATAGTGCAAATGTTAGCGATAAAACTCAGAAGATGAACTTTTTAGAGAAGATCATTCGATTGGTTGGTGTACAATTGGGGACATTGGTGGACGCTAAACCTGCTCGTATTGTTGCTGGCTTAGATCCACAACTCACCAATAACTTTCTTCAACTTCTTGCTGTAGCAGCTAGAAATATGCCTGACTCTCGTAAAGCAGTACAGACTGTATTAGACATGGGAGATAGCAATGCTGAGATGAAAGGTGAGATCACTCCACCTGCTGAAACATCGCGACAACAACCAATACAACCAGCACAAGTACAACAACCTGTTGTTGCAGATTCTCGTCAGACTAACAATGTCATGATGGCACCTGCAGAACAAAAGGATAATAGTAATATGGGTAGTCGTCTAGATGATAGACGAGAGGTATATCCTGTCGCTGATGATAAAACGAGTGAAGCAATGGGTGGGGTTGGAGAAGGTGAGGGAGGATCAGATGCAAAGCGTTCTGCTCGACCCTCCACTGCTCGTAGAAGGCCTCCCAAAGTTAAGGATGCTGCTAATGAGTTACAAAGTAAAGATGTAGCACCTGTTGGAAAGAAGGCTGAAGGGATCATTATCGATGGTGCTGAAGTTGATGTAAGCTTTTGTCTCTCTCCATTTAACTCTACCAAGTCATCCTGATTTACACTTATTTAACCTTTCTTCTAATTGTTGTTGTTGTTAAAGGAGGATATGGATGGTGTTCCTGATGAAACTAATACTCGTTTGGCCGATGATTTACGATCTGACGGGAAAAGTGATCGATCAGCTCCTGCACAAAGTAAACTTGTACAAGACATTATGAGTCGTCAAGCTGAACAAGAAGCAGCTACACGTAATCGTGTTGAGGTATATTATACTGTTAAGCATTTTATATTTCAACTTATCTGATCTTGTCTCATTCTTCTTCTTCTTCTTGTTTTCTCTCTTTCAGATCACTGAAGAAACAAAAGGTAATGAAGGGAATGCTCAAGGAGGAAGTGGTATTCGTCTAACAAGAATGAAGAAAAGTGGTAGTGAAAAGAAGACTACCTCAGGTGTTGCAGGTTCTCTCACTCCTTCTTTTGGTGAGACTGACTTGGAGAAGATGCGTTCTTCTATTCAAGCTTTAGTGCAGCAAACAGGTCCTATGGGTGTTTGCATGGATTTCATTCAAGAAGACATTAGTCTTATGACTGCTGAGTTACATAAATGGGAAGAAGATTGCAATCGGTAGGTAGAATGAAAACCTCCTTCTGAATGTTGTTATTATCTTACATATGGATTTGTTCTAATATGCTCTAATATGTTCTGTTCCAGATATGAGAACTTGTATGAAGATGCCAAACGCAAAACAAAGGAATCCTTACATCCTTTAAAGCTCGAATTAACAGATCTAGAAGATCAGGTAAATGCTTGTCTATTGATTGATCATCAACTACTTTACATGTAATGATGATATTGACAATGGTGACGATGATGATTCTAGATTGCAGAATGTATTTCCAAGATCTCTCAAGCTAAAGCATCAAATGCCAAGAATGATGAAAAGATTCAACAAATGCTCAAACTAATAGCAACAGCTTAAATTTAGTTAGAAGTATATTACATTTACTTAAGGATTTGAAGTGTTTTTGTTCTTCTGCAAACGTAACAACAACATGCAGTATAAGGAGCAACTAATATCTACGAGAAAGAGACAATGAACTTAGAAAAGAGGAAAGAGAGAATGAAACTTTCGTTCCTCTTAGCTGACCTGCTTCAGCTGTCTAAAGCAAATAACCTAAACATTCTTCTTCATTTACTTGATGCATTCGCCTTCCATGAGCTCAATGAAGAGCTATTAGGAGAAAGAGGAGAAGCAAATCTGTTGGATGTATCAATCACTACACCTGTGATAGATGTAGGAGTAATTTGTCTAGCATATGCTGTAGGAGAGCGAAAACGTTGTGTCCACATCTCCAAATATCGTCGATCTTCATGCAATCGATCAATTAAATGTCTAAATCCACGAATTAAATTCTTTGTTTCAAATTTTGATGTTCCAGCAAGTTGAAGTGTCTTTTGTTTGAATTCCAAGATAAAAGAATATTCTGCATCTTTCCTTGTTTCTTCACATTCAAAACAATCTAACAAATCAACTAATGGAAGTTTAACATAAGGTGGACCTCTAGGATTTATCTCATTATTCATATCAATACGATAAATCTTATATAACTTTAATTCACATAGTGCACTAATTCGTAAACAACGTGATTTAACTTTTTTCTCTTTTATCTTATGAACAACTAATCCACCAAAATGTAAACGAATCATAAATTGATCAAAATCAAATATTGATTTTCTATTTTCTTGCATCGCTCCTACAGTACTAGAAATTGTTGAAATGGTACGTTCTTTCAGATCAACTTTGTCAGGTGAAGAAGGAGAATTGATAGTAGCAGTGTTATTAGGATCATCATTACCAGTTGATGGCATATCCTCCATGGCAGAGTCATCATTCATGCTGGGTCCTATAATAAGACTATTCAATAATAGAATAACTCCCAACCATGCTGTGACAACACTGACTTGTATAATCTTGATCATCCAAGGATCAGTAACACCAAGATATTGTTCAATCATTTGATATACTATGATAACTATCGAATTAAAATAAGAATGTAGTATTTCTTCATAAGAATGGAGATGATTGATTATATTATGCTGTAGTTCTTCCATCATCCTGTAGTTGTTGAGGTTAGTAGTGGTCAACACAGTTTCCCAGCAGTCAACTAGAAGTTCCTTCACCTCGGACATCCACATCGGGCTTGGCATGGCTTGGCATGGCATGACACAGGCTGTCACTGAGCAGCATCATCTCTCTGCTCCACCTGTCTGTCTCCCACGCTTTTGTTAAGTTAACAACCTCTATCTGCAGTGAAGGAAGAGAGGGAAACTCTCCCATCAGAACTGTGGCAACTGTCGAACGATGCATGACGAAAAGAGAGACACCAAGGGAAATTGAAATCAAAATTGATTTGACATCCCAAATGAATGGTGCGATTCCAAGTGGTTGTAAAGGTCCGATTCACAAAAAAGAAAAAGGACTCACACATAAAAGACTAAAAGGAAGGTCCTACCGGGACTCGAACCCGGGTCGCCAGATTCAAAGTCTGGAGTGCTAACCACTACACTATAGGACCGCTATGATTACACTTGTCACAAGGAAAATATAACCGACCATAAGAAATTTGCGCAACATTTATAACATCAAACGATGACAGAATATACTAGTATAAAGAGTGTTTGGCTGTTCCTTAGTTTATTGAACATTTTTCTCGCTCTGAATGTATGTTGTGTTAGGTAGCTCTATTTTAAATGGTGCAATGACCAGCATCCAGGTTAGTATGGCTTTATCGCGAGTGAGAAGTGTATTGGGAAGGCTAATGTTACATGGGCATTTCTTTCTTTTCGCGGATATAGGTGGTTAGCATCAGCCCTGCCTTAAACAGAGCTATTCAGTTCAAGATGTGGGTGTAAAGAGCATAGTTAACATTTACCAATCAATGCAGCCCTACTCACTTGAATTAGGAGGCCACGCTCTCTGGCTGCGGCGGCTGTGGTTGTGACTGTGGCGCTGGTTGCGATGGTGATTGTTGTTGTGGTTGCGGCTGTGTCTGAGACACCGGCTTTGGTCCTCTTCTAGATTGGTCTTTTCCACCACGACGCTCACGATGTTCGCGGTCCTTAGGGCGATCCGACGCATTACCAGCAGTGGAAGAAGTAGCCGCGGGAGAGGAACCATTGCGATGATGAGGCTGCTTGTTGCTATTGCTGGACTTGATATTTTGTTGGGGCTTTCTTTCTTCATTGTCACCTTTCAGAGCTTTAGCGATATCAGAAGCGCTGGCCACATTCCCTCTGAATGTCAAACACACAAACAATTGTCAATCCTCTGTGAGTATCGCTTCGTTTATTAGACATCGTTCGTTACCTGAAGAAGTCTGGTGACCAAGGACGAGGTGGTTTAACAGGGAACTTTGGTAGTTCATGAAGAATGAGATTGACAACTTCATCCTTGGAAGGTAGTTGTATATCTTTCAAATTGTCTGGAAGTTTAGGATCCAACATTAGCTTGCGGGATAGTCTGACAGTTCCTGATTCCACATCAAATGCTAACACCTAAAAGAACGTAATAGAAGAAAGGGTAAGGGTTTACACACAAGCTGTATCTCAATGCATGTATGAACACTTACTTTGGCTTTAAATGCATGTCCCATTTGCATCCAAGAGTCCAATGGCTTTTTGAGTAGTGAATCATCATAAGTCAAGTCAGAATAATGGATAAAACCTTCTCCACCACGATTAACACGAACTAGAATACCATAGTCTAGTATCTCCACAATGGTGGCTGTCACTTCTGTACCTTCTTTTAAGATTGTTGCAATATCTTCAATACATGCCTTGGCTTCAATGACTGCCTGAGCATTATTACCGAAAATATAACATGTTTTGAAATCTTCGTCTAACTCAATATCAACATTGAAAACCTTACGCAAGAAATTAATAGTCTTTCCTTGAGGACCAATTAAATGATCTACACGTGTTTCATCAGTTTTAACAAGTTCAGCACGAGGAGATTGAGGTCTCAAAGATATGTTAGGGTTTTGTTTTATGGCTTCTTTTAAGTAACCTAATAGTTCCAATCGTCCTTGACGAGCAACTTGTAAAGCTTCAATCAACATGTGAAGTGGTACACCACCAGCTAGTTTGACATCAAGTTGAATAGCAGTGATACCTTCACTAGTACCAGCAACTTTGAAGTCCATATCTCCATTATGATCTTCTGATCCAATAATATCTTTCAATAGAATATACTTTCCTTGAGCATCTATTTGATTATTACTATAAGAAGGATCTGTTACTAAACCAACAGAAATACCTGCTACAGGTGCAATCAAAGGTACACCTGCATCAAGAAGAGCTAAAGTACCTCCACAAGCAGCTGCCATAGAAGATGAACCATTAGATGAAACACACTCTGAGAATACACGAGTGGTATAAGGGAAATCTTCATATTTTGGCATAACATATTTTAAAGCTTTCTCTGCGAGGTTACCATGACCAATCATACGACGATTTAAGGCTGTAGAATTACCAGTTTCACCTGTACAATAAGGTGGGAAGTCATAATGTAAGATAAAGTATTGCTTTTCTTCTTCACCATTGCCAAATAATGGGACTAATTCTCTACATTGTTCAGCGGATGCTAGTGTAGTGGTACAGATCACATGAGTATCACCTCTAGCAAAATAAGAACTACCATGAACAGTAGGTAACACTTCTTTCATACATGAAATAGGACGTAATTGATTAGGTGATCTACCATCAACACGTCTAATCTCTGTTTTATGAGGAACTTCAAGTAATATTTCTCTAAAAGCAGTGTGTGAAACATAATCTGTAGCCATAGCATGTAAGACCACTGGTAATGAAGACCATGCAGGGTCAGAAGATAATGACCCTTTCATTTGATCAATGAACATTCCTTCCATTTTACCTCTTGCATCTTTATCATCTTTCATGCTTCGATACATTTGTTTAGCATCTTCCAAAAAACGATTTAGTAGATTATCCTTTTGTTCCTTTGTTAACTCATACCCTCCACGCTTTACTATATCCACTTTGTTACCACCACCTTCTTGTAACAACATCTTCTTCTGTCTATTCATAATAAAGGTGTTTTGAGCATGAACAATGTCTTGAATGGCAGTATGAGCGAAACTCATGGCATCAGCCATCACCTTCTCAGGCACTTGACATCCACCTGCCTCAATCCTATAGTAGTCAAAATAGGTTAAACTATTACAACTAGAGTACTTGAATAGGGCAGAAGAAGAAGAGAGAAAGTCTTACATGACAGTGCGGTTCTTGGTTCCAGCATAGAGGAGGTCTAGAGGGCTGGCATCCAATTGTTGTTTAGAAGGATTGACAACAAACTGATCACCAACCATCGCAACACGAACACATCCAATAGGTCCATTCCAAGGATGTTGACTTTGTGCAAGTGCTAAGGAAGCAGCATTTACAGCCACAACAATAGGGTCTTGACTTGCCTCCACTGCATGAGAAGTGATTGTTAGTTGTACTTCATTTACATAACCTTTGGGAAACAGAGGTCGAACAGCACGATCTACTACACGTGCTACAAGGATTTCTTCATCTGTACCATGTCTTTCACGTCTTTTCGTTTGATCAGGTAGTTTACCAAAGGAATAGTCTCTTGATCGATAGTCTACTGTCAGAGGTAAGAAATCTTCTTTGGGTGTTTCATCAGGTGACTTGCTAGCTAAGGCTACATGAACAACAGTTCCTTCAGCTTTGCCTAGTATACTAGATTCAGTTAAATGTCCCATTCTTGTATAGCAAGCACCCAATTCTAAGGCACTGCCTGGAACAGTGATTTTCTCATTACATAACCAATCAAAATTTGATACTCTGGGTCCTGTTCCTGATAGATAGCGCTTAGCTATCCAATTCAGTCTTTGAAATGGTCCTAATCGGACAGAAGTGATGGCCTTATTCATTGCTTTCTTTGTTACCACTTACTTGTCATGCAAGGGTGTGGAGTGATATTATGCCTGTGCGTGCGAAAACGGTGTGGTGGCTGTAAACTTAACACACCTCCACAGCATGCAGCACGAAAGACTTTCCTGACCATCAAAGTTGATTTTGAAAGCCTGTTTTTCGAGTTTGGTGCTGTTTACTCCAACCGCAACTCATCAATCATCAATCATGTTCTGAGATCTCCCATTCCAATAAACATGGTGCCAAACGAAAGCTCTCCTCGCGCTGGTCACGAATCCGGGATGTATATTTTATAACGGATCTATTCCTATTAAGTTAATTAGCATACAAATTTGTCCCGGTACCGGTCCCTCCGTTCCAATCACATGGTATATGTATGGACCTCGATGGAAACGAACTGAAGGAAGATAGTCTGGATGAATAAGAATGAAGAAGAGGCCATCATGAGGTGTTCGAATGTTGTTAATGGATTATCTTATCAAGTTAACGAAGTGTATAAACGAGTTTATTTTAAAGAAACGCGTTGTTGAGGTTGATTGTGTTCGCCTCCATTGATCACTTGATTGACTCTTGAGAAGGAAGAAAGAAGAAAGAGAACGACGAGATGTATGCTTCTCATCATGATGAAGATGGAAACATTCGTATTCGCTTTGAGAATCTCTCAAGACGGTTAAATAAGATAAATGTTGATATTCTTCATAAAGAACCAGAAAGTTATCATTTACAAGCAACTTTAGCAGCACCTGATAGTGGTGCCTTAGGTTGCTTTACACTAGATGAGTTTGAGTTATTGAAAACATCTGATAACTCTCCTTCTTTTAAGAAACTCTATCGTGAAGTGATTAACTTGATTCAGTCTTTACCTGAACTATTGCATCATCAAGCAGTTGTTATTCAACATTTCATCACATTCTTTAAAACTGCACCAGCGAAAGATCTTGCTAGTGGCTTTTCTCTTCTATCCGTGTTAGGAAGGTTAGTTACATTACTTGTGAACTACACTCTTCTTCTTTTTGTCACTCACTCACTACCCCCTCTTACCCCTCTACCTCGTTGACAACAGAGATTTAGACAAAGAGCTTTATACACATTTCCATGACTTGTTTAATGTCTTGGTGAACATTCTGCCAAAGGTTGCTATGTCTGGTGGTGCTACACCTGAAGAACAAACGCCTAATCCAGAGCTTACAGCCAAACTGTTCGAGTCACTTTCCTATTTGTTAAGGTACAGTATGCTTTACTAGCGAATACATCCTCTTGTCTATCACAGATCACTTTGACTGAGTCATTCTTGTTTACTGAAATAGGGCTAATTTAAGCCGTTTGATTGAGTCTCCACATGAGATCTCTCCCTATTATGGATCTCTCTTGAGTTATCCTCTTCATTTTGTACGAGATTTTGCTGCTAAATCTCTCACAATTGTTATTAGAAAGTTGTCTAATAAAACGTTTAAAGATCATTTCAAGAAGTTAATCAAGGCTACAGCAAGTAATGTTCTTCAAGTGGTTGGCAAGGATTCTCTGCCATCTTTTGTGAGAGAATTATACCAACATGTCGAATTAGCTCAACATGAACAATCTCTACCAGCTGATAAAGCAGATGGCAATAGCAGCCAGAAAGCTGATAATATCAAGAAAAGTCGCAATCTACTTCATGGTCTGTCTCAAATGGTGTTTTATACATTAAAAGGTATTACAGGACAATTACATTCTAAAGCAACACAACGTCTAGAGACATTAGTGAAGATTGTGCTATCCTATGCTGATAATGGTCTTATATCGAAAGAGAATGTCTCTGAGGAGGACGAGACAATAGCAATCTCTAATACGATTAGTCAAGTCTCTATAGGCGGTGCAATAATCTCTTCTGTTATTCAAGAGTTACAAGAACATCTTCACTCAGAATATCAAAAAGATCTCTTACTGAATGTCATTCTGCTATGTAGTAGTAGTAGTAATGGTAGTGAGAGTAGTTACCAGAAGACTTCATCTAGTCGTTTGCTAGTGAATACTCTCTTCCTATTCAAATTAAGAGTTTTGATTCAAGTTATTACTGCTCGTAAAGGGAAGAGTGTACGTAGCTTAGAAACAAGTGTCTTAAATCGATTTGTTGAAGTTTGCTTTGATGTGATTCGTAGTGTTCAACATCTTCACCATGAATTAGCCTCTGCCTCTGATGATACCATTCATTTGAACAGACAGTTACTTGTTAATCTATGGTCTACCTTCCCTACTAATAAGATTGTGTTAAGTCAGATTAAATCTCTCTTAGAAGTACAATGTTTAGAAATTCAACCATCACAAGCCATTTTATATTTTTCACAAGAATGGATGCCTCATCTACCAAGATCAATTACTGTAGAGCATTTACTTCCTGTGCTAACATCTTCTATCAAGAAACTGCAACACTCTTCTGTCATGTCTAATGGTGATTGGCTTGCTATGGTATACAATGTAATTACATTGATTAAAGATAATCGTCATGATTTAGTGAAATTTCAAGATAAGGTACTTCCTGTAGAGAAGTTACCAATCTATGAGGATGACTATGTGGTAGGTGATGATCTCATAGATTGTATTGACCCTGTGTCAACTATCTTCTTAGAAGTTATGAAGTCAGTAAAGAGTGATAAGAGCTTATCTGATGAAGAGAGTACTTTATTGACATTGTCAGCTAAGATATTGACTTGGTTTACAGATCAACTTGATGAACAACATGCTAAACTAACAAAGTCTCATCAAGTTCTTGTTGAAGTGATATCAAATAGTCTGAAAACGAAAAAATCATCATCTCTTGTTCTGTTGTCGTCTCAACCTGATTTATTACTTCTTCTTGCAAGTGGTGTAGACTATATTGATAGTAGTAATGATGTCAATGCTGGTCGATTGTTGTCTGACCTCATCAAACATCTTGTTGACACTATTCTTGCTCAAGAGTCTTTCCCTACTATTGGAACAACCTTTGCATTGAATGCTCTTATTGAGAAGTTCCCTGACTGTGTAGAAGAAGTACCTGACTTTCTATTATCTTCTTTACTTTCTCCTCAAACAACAACTGCATTTGTTGAAAAGTTATCCTTTGCCTTAACCACTCCTAGCTATTGGTTGAAATTAGAAATATTAAGAGTGTTATCTCATTTTCAACCACCATTGGATTCAAATGCAAAGAAGAGTATAGAAGACACACCATCAGAACCTATGGATGTTGTTCGATTATGTTTAGAATGTTTATGTCATCCTATTGATTTACAACATGAACGAGAAATTGCAAGAAGATTAGAAATTGTTGAAGTTTGGTGTCGTGGTACAAAGCTATCCAAAGACTTCATGTCAATTGCTACAGGATTTTGTATTGGTTTTCTTAATATCAAATTCAAACCATTATGGAATACTTTAATTCAAGTTCTTGTGACTATATCTCAAACAAGTCAAGGAGAGGAAATATTGTGGAATATGTTATATCAATACTTTGGTCCAAAAGCTCCTATTACCCCTGCTGAAAGTGTATCCTCTGGAAGACATTTCTCTGCATTTTCTTCATCATCTTTACTAGAAGGACTTGAATCACTTCAAGAATATAATAATGGAGACATTGCTTTACCAATTGAACTTGTTCAATCTTCTTTGTTTTGGTGGAAAGTTGATGAAGAAATAGCAACATTGAATACTGTCTTACCTGATGCACGTGCTGATCTTGATATGGTTTATTCTTCAATCTTTCAAGTACTTCAAAAGGCTCCTCATATTACTTTGAAAAGATCTAAACTACTTGTTACTGCCTTTTTACGATTTCTTAGAACTCAATTTTATCAAGCTTTCCCTGATGAACCAGAAATTTCATCATTAAGTCGATATGGTGTATTCCTTGTTGATGATGAAATAGAAGAATTGAATGGCACCATGTCTTTGAAACAGGTGAGATCAAGATTAGAAGCTTATTTGACTGCATTTGGAGCAGTTCAAAGTCCAAGACAACTCTTTAAGCATCAAGTTCTCTATATTATCTATGGAGAATTATTATGTAAACCAGACAATAATCTGTCAAAACTTGCTTTAGAATGTATTCTGACTTATAAACAACCTGAAGTTATACCTTATAAGACACATTTAAGAAAGTTATATGAAGATCGTACTTTCCGTGAAGAATTGATTATTCTAAGTACTCCTAAACCAATAGAAGAAGAAGATGAAAATCGAATTAAAGAAGAACATAAAATTGAATTATTTCCTATTATAATTCGTATTTTATTTGGTCGTCTAACAGCTCGTGGTGGAGCAAAACGTGCTGATCGTGAACAAACATCATCCAGGTATGACTACTTGTAGTTCGTACATGTACCCATTCATTATCTTGTAGTATATTTGCTAATGTATTGCTTGCTTGCTTTCTTGCTGCTATATTGCTTTGTAGAAGAGTTGCCGTGCTGGCTTTCGTTGCCACATTGCCTACAGAGTTTATTGGACAATTACTATATTTGATGATCAGAGGAATTACTCCCATTGATGACGTTAACCGAGATGATCCCTCAGTTATAGTTCAATTCAAGCAAAACATTGCTGACATTAGAGTGGTTACATCTGAACTACATGATTCTTATTCCAAACATGTTGAAGAGTTCATGCAGATTGATAGTAACACTTTATCTAAGGTCTACTGGGATAAACTGATTGGTTTCCTCTTCTTATTAGAGTCTGTTATTAGTAATCTTGGTCTTGGATTACAAGACTATATTGGAGTTATTCATCATGTTCTAGAACAGACATTGATATATGCACATTCGTTTAAATCTGCTTCAATACAAACGCAACAAAAGGAAACAGAAGAGGAAGATGATGATGATAATGAAGATGTCGTAGATGATCATGTTCTAGAGAATAATGAAGTTATTGACACTGATATGATAACCAATGACAAGCAAGCTTCTATTATGAATGAAGGCAAATATAGTGCTAATGTTCGTACAATGTGTATTCAACGTCTCACTGGTAAGCTGACTCCCCCCTCCCACTATTCTCATGCTAACATAGTTCTTGTCGTAATCTACAGGCTTGGTGGCAATATTTCATTCTGTGTTTGACTTCAAGCAAAAGTCCAAAGGAATCTTCTCTACCATTCTACCTTTAATTGCTGCTTTACCTAGTGCGATGATCTCTGCTACCCGTCCTCCTGCTTTGTTGCTATTCTTGGATCAAGTTAGTCGTTATGATAAGACCATGAGCTTGTTAGTTGATAATGATGAAGCAATTCGTTCTATTATCACTTGTATTTCCATTCAACGTGCTAATATTCAAGTGACTAAGATCATTTTGGAAGTTCTTGATCGACTTCTCAATGTCAAGGAAGGTGCTGTTCTACGTCCATTTGCTGAGGTGAACCATATCTACTATCTACTTACTCATGTTCTCTCTCTTTCATATGATGCTAACTGTAGAGGTGTGTATGTGTTGTTGATTGTTCTATAGGATATGGTAGTAATGTTTACCAGAAGATTAGTTGGTGGTCAGTCAGAAATTAATGGAGAATTAAAACTATCTGCTGTAGAGATTGGAGATATTCGTGCAGTGAAACATGAGTTATCATTCTTATGTAAAGTGGGAAGTCTTCTCTTTGCTAATGCAGAGATTAAAATTGATTCAATTGCTGCTAATAATTTCGCAACATTAGTATTAGGATTGATTAAAGTCTATGTATCAGGTGGTCGACGTATTCGTGTTAGTGAAGATTGGATAATTAGTGTATTACATATCTTTAAATCTTTGATTTGGAGGATAATTGATGCAAGTCATCATACTGCTTTCATCTCGAAACTATTTGGTCCTGCTAGTCCAGAGTCATTGTTTAATGTATCCTCTGTTCGAAGAGAACTAACAGACGTCTACTTGACTTTATGCAACCATCCATCTGTTGTTTCTGTCTTAAAGCCTTTAGGTGAAGTAATGGTAGGAATGACAAAGCAGGACCCTAATGTGTTGGATAGTAGAGACTATGCTAGTCTTGTACCTATCTTTCAAGCATTAGGAAGTGAAGATAATACCAATACTACTAATGCTACTAGTACATCTACCACGCTATTATCATGGACATCTTTGATGGGACCTATTTCATGGAATAATAATACACAAAGACCTATTACAACTCATTTAGTACTTTGTTGTGCTCCACTTTATGAAACATTAAGATGTATGTATGATAATGAAATGTTTGTGCGAAAATCTGCTTTAACTGCTATGAAAGAACTAATTAATCAATGTATACAATGGGATGAAATGAATGAAATCATATCAGATAATGGTGATATTCATTGTGGATGGTTAAATCTATTCCAATCAACTATTATCCCAGCATTACGTAAAGGTATTAAATATAGTTCTGATAATGTCAGATGTGGATTTATTGCTCTATTAGCACATATGATACGTGTCTTTACACCTATTACTAAGCTACATCATAATGATTTATATCATATTGATTTATTTCCATTAATACATGATGATCCTGATCAAGATTTCTTTGAAAATATTTCTCATATTCAAGTTCATCGCAGAGCACGAGCATTTGCTAAACTTCGTACAATTTTACAAGATGAGACAGATAATAACAATAACAACAACAACAACAACAGTACTAATACTACTACTACTACAGGTGGTATTAGTCTACGTGCTTCTACGATCATTCATATCTTATTACCTATTAGTTATCATTACTTACTAGCTGATGAATTTTCTAAAAAATTACATCAAAAACTGTTAGAAGAAGTGAGTACATTTTTAGGTAGTCTATTATTACATCTACCTTGGAATCATTATTATACCAATATTAAGAAATTGATTACGATGCTATCAAAAGCAAATGAAGATAAAGAGAAGTTTATTCAAACTGCTTTATGTTCTTCTTTAGATTCATTTCATTTTGATATGACAGAAGAGAATATTCGTGATGGTGGTGTATCAATTGAAATTGAAGATGCTAAGAAAGAAGTCGTTATTGATACTTCTACAGGTGTTATTATGGATGATGGGAGTGTTGAAATACGAGCTGATCGTGGTGTAGAAGAAGATCCAGATGATCTCCTAGAACATGATCTTGAAGTAGAAGTAGTAGATGATCCTGTTGAGTCAACTGTCCCACCACTACCATCTGCTACTACTACTACTACTGCTACTATTGCAGAGAAAGGCAAACAAACCAAAGAGATCGAACCTTTTGTTATCCCTAAAGAAAGTCAACCTGTGATTAAGAATAGTATTGCTGCTTGTGTTGTACGAACAATTATTCCATGGTTGAAAGCTGAAATGGTAAAGCAGATAACAGATAAGAAAGGTAGGAAGAAGGAAAAGGTTCAGACAAGTATTGCTTTAGCGATTGCTAATCTGATTAAACATCTTGAACCTCCTATTGTAACAGCTGAGATTCGTATGGGATTATTTTCAAATATTGTTATTAATATTGTCAATACATTGAAAAGTCGTGATGTTAAGATACGTGATGTTGCTAGAACAAGTTTAGCAAAAATGATTAATATTATAGGTTTAGGAGCATTACGACCTGTTCTCTTTGAATTAAGAAGTCTATTAACAGAAGGATACCAACGTCATGTTTCCATTTATACTGTACGATCTCTCTTAGCTAGTATATTAGAGAATTATGAACCACCTCTTAATGCTCCTATATTAGATTTAGAACAATTAGATGATTTATCATCTCTATTACAACAACAATCATTTCAACCATTAATTCCAGCATTTGATACAAGTTTACCATATATAATGGAAGCTGTCATTGAAGATTTAAGTGAAGAAGTTAAAGATGAACGTGAAGCTGATGGTATTCTACGTACTACTATACGTGAACAGAAAGGTAGTAAATATACGGAAATCTTAGAAATGACAGGTCGTTGTATACTATTCCGTCCAACATATGCTCTATTACAACCTGATCGATCAACTAGTATATCATCAATACATGCTATTGTTACACCTTTAATTAATGGATTACATGGTGCAGAATCGTCACAAGTTTATAATCGTTTAGCTGAAGCTTTACAAAGACTTGCTGCTGGTTTAGCAAAAAATTCAACCATTTGTGATAAAGAATTATTACTTTATTTACATTCTACATTACAACCATTTGTAACTATTATGATATCAGAGTTTAGAAGATATCGACGTAAGATGGGAAAACGTATTATTGCGAAGTCATCCATAATAGAAGAAGAAGAAGATTTAAGTGATATGGAATCTGGTTTACCTTCTTATCTAATGGATGATTTAAATGATGATTTTGATGATGAAAATGAAGGACAACAATTGTCATTTATTCGTAATGCTGCTTTACAAGACAATAACAATAACAATGATGATAACAATAGAAAGAAGAAGAAGAAGAAAGACGATTTATCATATCAAGCACCAAGTCAATGGTTACCATCAGAATGGAATATATTAAAAGAACAAAAAGCTATAATTGAAGAAAGAAATCGTCAACAAAAAGAACAATTTAAAGTATTAGATGGTCGAAATGCTCCAAAACTAACAGGAAGAAATCGTTATGATAAGTTACAACTTGCTAAAGGTAATCATAATGCAAGTACAGGAGGTGTTAGTCGTACTACCTTAGTTGCTATTAAATTCTGTTTAACATTATTCTATTCATCATTAAAGAAAGGTGTATTACATGCTAAAGAAGGTTATATTCAAAGTATGGTATCACCATTTATGCCATTATTACGTAGTTTCTTATATATTACAGGTGCATCAGATGTACTTATTCTAAGTATTAAATGTATTGCTGCATTAATTACTTGGGGTGTAGATTTACCTGGTAAGATGAGTCAAGATTTTGGACGGAAAATATTGAAAATTATGATTCAACATGGTGCAACCATAACTACTGAAAATGAATTATGTCAATCTTGTGTACAAGTTCTTGTTGCGCTATTTAAACGATATAATGAAGATAATCGTCGTAACAACAACAATACCAACAATAGCAATACCACTAACAACAACAGTAACAAAGATGTGAAGCAACAGTTAGAAGCTAATAGTAATAATAACAACAACAAGAAGATTAACTTTCCATTATCTGAACCACAATTACGTAGTTTAGTAGAAATGTTAACAGTTTCTATTACAGCATTAACTACAACATTTCAAACAGCTTCCTTTCAATTAATTAAAGAGATTATACATGCACGTATATTATTACCTGAAATTTATGATTTAATTGTAAAACTTGCTGAACAAATTGTTTTATCACATCGTAAAGGTGTACGTGATTCAGCATCTTCTATAACCATTCAATTTATCTTAAGTTATCCATTAAGTCAACAACGTGCAGAATCTCATTTAAAACAATTAATTAATAATTGTGATTATCAATATGAAGAAGGTCGTCTTGCTGCATTAACAACTTTATTAGGTATTATACGATCATTACCAAATCCTGTCTTACAAGAATATGCTCAAATGTTATTTGTTTCATTAACATTGAAGTTAGTTAATGAAAAATCAATCTTATGTCGTGATTTAGTCATTAATGTTCTGTCAGCATTAATTGAAAGATGTAATGAAGAATATCAACGGCTATTTTTTGATTATTCTGTCAAATGGTTACAAACAATGACAAAACATTCAACAAGTTCTATTATTCAAGTAAATGCTGTAACATTAGTTCGTATTGGTGCTCAATCTCTTGCTATTATCACTAAGACTGTACCAACTATATTAACAAAAATGAATAATAATAGTTTCACATTGAAACATATTCTTGGACTTGTCTATAATGCTTTAGTTTATTTCCTTTCATGTGAAGAAGCTGCTGTCTCAAGACAAGAAATATCAAAATTAGTATGGAATGCTATTTATCATTTATTACTTCTCTCTGAACAATTGTATTCTAGCAATACCAATGCAACAGATCATGCAGTGACTCATTTACCATGTACTGAATTAAGACCTGAAGTATTAACCTATTTCAAAATATCTACACCAGAGATTTATCAACGTTATATATCATTTCATTTTATGGATATTATAAGTGATTTAATTCTATATCCTCATCCGTGGGTTAGAGCATCAGCTTCAAGATTATTATTATTATATACACAAATGAGAGAACAAAAGAAGAAACGATTAGCATTATATAATGATGGTTATGAAATGTTAGCTAAGACAAATAGTTTCTATCAGATTGCTCGTAAGTTATGTATTCTGTTAAATCAATCTACACTACCACATGGTCTAGAAGAAGCAACACGTGGTAGTTTAGTTAGTTTAGTCACTCTTATGATTCTTCATCCTGAACTTGATACCTATACTGCAACAACATTAGAATCATCAACTATTGATGATGATCTTGATAATGATACACATTTACCTGTAAGTTTCAATCCTGAGACAGGTGATTATAGAGATAGTTTTGTGGATGAAGAAGAAGAGGAAAAGATGGCAGATGAAGGAGAAAATCTGATTTATTCTATTGATCATGCTGGTGAAATTGCTATCCCTGATACTAATGCTATTGATGAAGAACAAACTATTGACGATGACGTTGATGATCATCAACAAGCAAGAAAGAGAAAACTTGGAGGTAAAGGTGGAAAACATGAGAAACTTGACACGATAATGACTAAGAAGAAGGTGAGAATGGAAGACCAACATGTTGTTGAAGGTAATACGATCAATAATACAAGTGACTCCTCTCAACCAGTTGCAATTGTTACTACCTCTGGAGAGGAGAAGGAAGAAACAGTTGAAAATGTCCAACGAGGATTAACATGGACTATGCAACGTTTACGTGCTATTGGTGCTGATATTCGAGGTCAACGAAGAAAACATGTTCTAAATGTTTTACTAGATTTGACTAAACATACTGATAAGACTGCTTTCTTGATTCCATATATTAATCCAATATTGGAGATTCCTATTCGTGTTATGATGAGTGGTGCTAATATCAAACAAGATGATTTAGTTGCTATAGAAGCTGATCAAGATTTACGTGCTTTAGCACAAGAACTATTGCAAGCTGTGGAACAACAATTAGGATCAATCCATTACATGCAAGTCTTTGCTCAAGTTCAATCACGTTTACAGACATCAAAGGCAGAGAAGAAGCGTAAGCTTCGTGTGGAAGCTATTACTAATCCACGTGTCTATGCTCAACGCAAGGTAGATCTACCACTGACACTTGCTACTTGCTACTTTACACTCCATCCTCGTTCTTACATCGTTATTAATTGTTTGGCTGTTCATTAGATTATCAAGGCCATGAGAAAGAAGCATGCTAAAAGGCGTAAGGCGGAGAGGTTCATCGCACAGAAGGGAACCAAGAGACGTCGTCCATCTGAACCCGCAGAGTTTTAATTAACATGACCATGATTGTTGTTGTTTAAATAACACAAAAGCAGTTGGAATTAGTCAATGCACTTAGCAGTCTTCCGTATTAATTTAGATCATCAGCTTCATCACTGGCAAAGTAAACCAAAAAGAAGAAGACGCAATAACTACAAACTACCAGAACCTTTCTAACAAAGGATTCTATCCTATTGGGTACCACACAGCATAACATCACAACATAACGACAATGTAGAGAAGAAGTTCAGACAACAATTAGAAAACAGAAAAACAAGAAGAGCAACGATTAGGATTCGAACAAACTTAGCTATACGTTCATCAATTTGGTGAACAATGACGATGCATCTTCTTCTTATTGTTATTGTTGTTGCTGCTTTCCCACACCATTGTTGTGATCACTTTTAGAATTGATTTTTTGACTTTGCTTAGCCTAAACGGGATTACGAAATCACTTCCATTTTCTTTTTTTTCCAACAAACAAAATGTAACCAGTGATTCTCTTTCTTGAGACGATGATTAATTTTCTTTCACAATGAATCTGTGTCTATTTTAGTCCAATATATTGCATTAAGCCCCCTCCCCTCCCACCTACCCCTTCTTTATTATAGTCATGACCATCATCACCGTTATCGTACGCTCTTATGAGCATGAGCATTAATCTCTTTTGCCATAGCAGCATAAACTTCAGGTTGAGGAGGTGTGATTGGGACATAGAATCCCCATTGAGGAGATTCATCCACTAAGTCTCCATAAGAAATATCTTTACTATTAGATCGATATTCTGGAGGAGTAGTATGATATGGATGATGATGATGATTATTTAAGGTATGATAAACATCAGAATTATTATTTCTTTCTTGAGCATAAAATGTACGAGGATATAACAGTGTACCCCCCATAGAGGATGATGATTCCTTCTCCATAGACGATGAGGAGGATGACTGATCTTTGTTCTCTACGGATTGCACTTGTGTGATATATTCATGAATATTACCACCATGTTGATCTTTCCAAGCCACATTGACTTTATTCTGTGCGGCAGCAGTGTTGCTTCCTCCTCCTCCTCCTGCTCCTTGTTGTGAGTCAGGAGTCTCTGTTCCTTCTGTGCCTAATATCCAAAGCATGGCAGATATTAACGGATGTTGACTCCATCTTAATGTAACTTTTTTCTCTGACATTACAATCTCCATGGAATAATCACAATAAAGGGAAGACAATGGAATGCAATTGTTGTCAATATAATGAACCACTCAATAGCTCCTCTACTAGACTTGTTATGCTTTCACAGGAGAATCAACTTCTTCTTTATTTCTTTTTATAAACTTCCTCTTATTCAAAAGAAGAGTGCAAAAATAAAGAGCGAATGAGAGTAAGGGAAGGTAATTAGATAATAATCAAGGAAGAAGATATTAATTTGTTCTAATTTGTCAAAATGGTTAGACTCTAGTTAGTTCTAATGGTGAGCATAGAGCATGGCCAGAGAGGGAGAAGACCGCGCGGTGCAACAGTACCGAGGAGCAGCAGCAGAGACACACACAACAGACACACACAACAGACACAAACACAGAGAGAAGTTGTGTGTGTGCAGAGGACGAGGCAGAGAGACAAGGCAGAGACAGAGAGACAACAGCAGGAAACTGCAGGAACCCACAACATGGACTTTGATATCAATAAAAATAGACTTTTTATGATTTTGGCCAAGCCCAACCTTTTCCCTCCCAAGAGAAATCCCAGGTCCTGAGTGGTTTTCGGATTTCAGATGTTTTGGATTTTTGAGCCTGCGGAAAGCAACAACGCGCTTTTCCCACTATCACATGAAAACTCCGTTTTGTCGCTTGAAAGCGTTTTTACCTAGTTTACGGAAATCACCAAGTTCGCGAAAATCTTATTGGGTAAAACGTTACAGTACCTCCAACCCTTTCGCTAAAGTGGCCAACTGAGTAAATTATTCTCATCACAGTAGTGGCTGCTGTCATCGTCATCAAATTCATGCTATGGGATGGTAAGATGGGGTCAGTATTATCTTCCATGACCTCCAACTTAAGTGATACAACGTTGATTGAAGATACAGTATCTGGACATGCTAAGGTAGGTTCCAATTAGAGCGAATCACTGTCTATATGAATGAATAAGCCCCACTTTCGGAGTGGAAGACCACTTCACCTTGCAACCTTATGAGATACTGAGACACTTGTTAAAAACAACTTCTAGATCGATTGATTATTAAAGAAAAGACGAGACGACAGAAGCTGGACATGGTAAGATGTGCTTCACAGTTTAATTAGCTTCTTTTTGAACCAGTGATGAGATTCTTTATTGAAGCGATAACAGAATTCATACTCATAAGCATAGGCTTGCCCATATTTCAGAGTAGAAGGCCAGTCCACCTTTTCATCCAGTACAAATGCCTGTAACATCTCTTCCGAAACACTGTCCGCCATAGTGAAGCTTACATCTGTTAGACTAGTGTGCTTTGATACTGCCACTATACTCTCCCATCCACAACCATCGATGGCCAACCCCTTCAGTGATTGGCATGCTTTGATTAACTCGCTCACTACCATATCCAACGTTCTTGCACCACTCTGGCCTGCATTGAGGAGATTCAATTGCAGTTGTGTTAGACTCTTCGCATGCTCTGTAATAGCTGACAAAGCAGCATCAGTATATTGATTATCGGTGACTCGATCCAGGATCAAGCCGTTCAAATGGGGAAGATCCTGCAGAATGGAGATCAAAGACTCATCCCACATTGAAGCATGTAAATCAATATCAAAAGGCTCAAGCATGGACTTCAGATTCCCCACTGGATGATAATAATTTTCTCTCAAACTTAAAATCACATTCTTGTACTGCCCTCTTCTCAACGTATAAGATAAAGAAACAGCCCAATCATCATTGCTATCTCTCACCGCTATAGATACCCACTTGTTCTTGACATCTATCTCAATAGCTCCATCAATAGACACATCATAGAGACATGGACACTGTTCATAAAGGTGTCGCAGATTCTCTGCAGTGCATGGTTCACCAGTGGAGATGACTAAGCGAGTCAACTTTGGACAGGATGTTGAAACCAACATCACGAGATCATCAATGCGAAAGAAACTCTCCTTGCTACATGCAACCTCCAGAACCTCCAATACGTCTCCAGCTGTTGAGATATAAGATATGAGAGAAGAAGAGCTAGAAGACTCATAATCCACGTTGACAATCAAAGCTCTCAGATAAATCTGATTCTCCAAGAGAGTACATAAAATCAAATTTGTTCCTTCTTCATCTGTTAAGAATAGTCTGAAATGTTGTAAACTGGAGGCATGTCTTATAATAAAGTTTGCTAGTATTACATAATAATATTCATAATTACTTAACCTAACTTGTAGAGAGATTTTAACAAGAGAATTCTCTCTTAACTGCTGTATTAACCCTTGGAAAATAATGTCACAAAGCCGCTTGTGAAATATATCAAAGTCACTAATCTTTATTGTCACTTCCTGTAGACTATGACAATGATTCAAAAAGTCAGAGAGATTGATCTCTTCTTCACCAATATCATGGAAGCTATCATTACTGTTCGATGACTCTATATCAATAGATCGAAGAGTTGGACAGTAGTACTCCATATCTAAATCTCCAACAAGATCTCGTAATACTTTCAGTCTGACGGGAAAGTTCTCCACAAACAATACCTTCCGACTCACCACCCACTTATAGAATATACTCATAGAAGTATCTGAGATACGGTAATATTCGATAATTAGGGTTATTCTAAGGTCAGTCAAAGAAATCAACCAGTCCTTCCGAGCATTCTTCTCTACACAGGCACTGTCCAACCTCGACAAATCCTTGCATCCCAACCACTCTGAGAAAACACTATGAAGAATATCTCGAGGTAATTGCAAGATAACACTCATCACTTCTCAAAAGTAACTATTAAATAACAGCAATGGGCTGAATTTAATTGGCTGATCTGATTCTTTGTTTGAATTGTTTTGTTGGCTTGCGGTTTTTGATGGAAATCAAAAGGTCAAAAGTTTCGTTTTCGGTTTTCGGAGTCTGCTGAATGGCTGTTATAACTCGCTTTTTATGACTTTTATCCTGTAACCCAATCCGAAAAGATCATACAGAAAAACAGACTTTTGCATTCTTTTCGTGGGCATGCTGTATGATGGTGAAACTCGTAAACCTTGAGTTTGAAATCACTCCAAACTCCCAAAGTGGTTAAGTGACATGTTGGAAGTCCATTTTTTCAGCTTTCCAGAGCCGTCAGTGGAAATCATCACACAAAGCTCTGAAGATCCCATCTGGTTGGGGCAAATCTGTATTGGGTGGTGTCCTACATTTATTACCCAACAAGAAAGAACCAAGTGACGTTGTTTGGAGAATTTACACATATGCTCTCAGCAAAGAGAAACTAAGGCATGACCAAGTCAATTCATCCAACTAACTTGCATCCTTTGTTTGGTCCAGTGACGAGATTCTTGATAGAAATCAAAAGAGAAAATGTGCCTATACGATCTAACAGATCCTTTATCCAAAGTTGGAGGCCATTTCATTTTCTCATCAAGCAACAATCCATCCAACATATCTACAGAAGCACTCTCAGCCATAGTGAGGCTAACCACGCTTAGACAAGAGTGCTTCGATACAGCCACAAGACTCTCCCACCCACAAGTAGAGATGGTTAACTCCTGCACCAACTGACATGCCTTGATTAATTCACTCAGCTGCTTATCAGATCCTTGCATGCTACGTATAGCCACACGCTGAAGATGTGGTCATTGCTCATAGGGCGAAGAAGGATCCCTGCGCTGCTTGTGCCACCATAGTGAATTACTAGGCGAGTTAACTTCGGACAAGATGTTGCCATGGATACTATTAGATCATCCATGCTGATGGAGGCAATCACGGTACCAAACCTCCAACTCTTCCAGCAAGTCTCCTGCTGATGACAAATACGACAGAAAAGATACCCCCAGAAAAGTAGCGAGTGCTCTGAGACGAATCAGATTCTTTATGAGAGTCGAGGTGATTATATCAATTCCATCTCGGATGAAAATACTCAGTTCTTTTAAACTGGAGGCATGCTTTGTGATGAGTTTTGTTACCATCACATGACTTTCATGACGCCCTAACACACCTGAAAGACAGATCTTGACGAGGGAATCCTCTCTCAACTTTTCGACCAAGATTGATAAGATAACATCACAAAGCTGCTCAGTATATCGACTAACATCATTCATCCTTGGTGTTGTCACTGCTTGAAGATTATGAAAATGACTCAAGAAGACAGAGAGATTGTTCTCCGCCTGACTACCATCAATATTAATTTCATTACCATTCCAATTCACTATATCTATAGTCTAGATCGAAGAGCAGGACAGTAGGACTCCATGTCTAACACTGCCATAAGATCTTCTATGGCACTCAACCTCACAACAAACCCATCCACTCAGAACACCTTGCGGTCTGCCAGCCATCTATAAAATATCCTCATTTAATCATCCAATACAAGACCTAAATAGCATCTGCGGTTAATCCTCAGGTCACTCAATGAAGTCAATCATACCTCTCGAACTCTCTTCCCCGCGCAGGCTATATCCAATCTTGATAGATCCTTCCATTCCAACCACTCTGAATGCAAATTATGAAGAATATCTCCAGGTAATTCCGTAGGAGCCCAAAAGGTCGCGAGTTTCTCAAAAGGTCGCGAGTTTCTCAAAAGGTCGCGAGTTTCTGCGCGGGGAGCCTCCACTGAAACGCACGTTTTGAGTGTGAATTTCGCATAAAAGAAGGCCTTGGTTCTCATGAACCATCGCCAAATATCACAAGTACTGGTCATTTTTATCATGAAGGTGCATGCAATCTATCGATTCGTGGACTCAGATTAGCTGAGTCCACTAATCGATGGATTGCTATGCACCTTCCACCAGTATCGCACATGGCTCAGATCATTGTCACATGGATGAAGACAAAGAAAGGTGAGAACGCGAAGATTTAAAGATTAAATGACAAATAACATGTATCCTAACTAATATGTGACTTGATGTGTGACTGAAATGTGACTGAACTGTGTTGTCGTGACAGAAGAAAAGAACTCATTGCCCTTGTCGTCAGCAACGGCCCTCCTGATCATCGCTGTTGACTCCTGAGAACGAGTTCTATGCATCAAAGGTCGAAGGCATGAAGCTTAGCGCGGTGACAAGTACGCCAAATGGTTGGCGTTAAGCGGCAAAAGATCGATCTGGAAACGCTGCGATGTGGAAACATTTCTTCTTGAATGTTGTTATCCCTACCCTTATTATATTATGTTCATTTGAAAGATTTGTATGCTTTAAACTTAATTCTGATTCATTTAATGTGCAGAACGATGAGCTGAGAACGTTTTTCCATGGAGATTCCATCATTCTTCACCAAGCCTTGGATGCTGAAGTTTTGCAGGAATTTTCTGATGTTGGAGTGGACTATATGAAAGGCGGACCATCTACGACAAGTCAACATCAACCACTTGATGCTAGCACCATCTTTCGCGATGCGAAAGCGTACTTAAAAAAGGATTTGAATCGACAAGCAATTGTGGTCAATCGCACATTGAGTGATGCCCTTGACGCTTAATTCCAAGATCTGCGCAACCGTTTTCAGGATGATACAAATGTTACTGCTGGATATAAAACTCTCTTGCGCGAAGGAATCATTCGCCTTTGTCGAATTCTCTGTAACAAGGCGGTTACATCAGATAAGATCGCTCAAGGCTTTGTCATATGTGGCCACCATGTCGAAGCAACTAATGAACGGTGAGCTACGACCGCATAATGAGGCAAATTGTGAGAGATTGCCAAGGTGATGATGGGCGACAAGATAAGAGTCTCCAGGATCATTTCAGTGAGTGTGTCGAATATGCTCAACAGCACGGACATCTCAGCAATGAGTTCATGGATCAACTGGGATTGTGCCAAGTTCCACATTATCTTAATCGGGAAAGCCTCACATTGTGTCGCCAGGATGCCCAAATCATCACACATGCCGATTCCATTGAACGAATCCAAGACTACAAGATGAGACATTCGCCCGATTACTTGGCTGTCCAGGCGGAGCCAGAGCCGTTCTCGGAAAACAGAAAGCCAAAGAAGCAAAGAAATTGGCTGAAAAAGAAGAAGAGAAGCGTCGCAAGCAGTCGATGACGAAGAGAGAGCGCGACGAGGAGGCAGCAGCAATCAAAGCTGCCAAGGCGGAGAAGAGGGTCCGTATCTTAGAGCAGAAAGCCAAGCGGAAAGAGGATGCGAAAGGTCTTCTTGGAGCTGATGAATCTTCACTTCAAATCCAAAGAGGGGCGGAGATTGTGATGGGAAAAGTGGTCGTTGACGACAACAGAGACGAAGAGTAGGGTGTTATTTTCTTTTGCCACGACGGCAGCAAAGCAATTCTATAACTATCTGTCACATATCTGTCACACATCAAGTCACATATTAGTTAGGATACATGTTATTTGTCATTTAATCTTTAAATCTTCGCGTTCTCACCTTTCTTTGTCTTCATCCATGTGACAATGATCTGAGCCATGTGCGATACTGGTGGAAGGTGCATAGCAATCCATCGATTAGTGGACTCAGCTAATCTGAGTCCACGAATCGATAGATTGCATGCACCTTCATGATAAAAATGACCAGTACTTGTGATATTTGGCGATGGTTCATGAGAACCAAGGCCTTCTTTTATGCGAAATTCACACTCAAAACGTGCGTTTCAGTGGAGGCTCCCCGCGCAGAAACTCGCGACCTTTTGAGAAACTCGCGACCTTTTGAGAAACTCGCGACCTTTTGGGCTCCAACGGAATTGCAACACTCTAACCAGCAGTTTGAGCAACCCGTTGAAAAACACCAACTGATCGCGCTTTTCCAGCCGGGAAAAACACAGCGGCGGTGAGGATGAATCACAAATGATGGTTGTGATCACTTTTTGGTTATTTTTATGCTTACTAGTCATACAATTCTCTTCACTTGATAGTTTACGACCTTATCAAGAAGTGCAAAAATGGCTAGTTGGGAGCTTTTCCAACACTCGTCAAGCTGAGAGAGCTGCACGTGCCAATAAACCAACGGCCGCTCTTGGTGGCCATGAATTAGTTAGTTGCACTATTGATCGCCATCCTATTGACACTGATGTTCTTATCGCACAATTTCGTTATGGCACGGATGATTCCGCTCTCCCTTTTCGATATCGCCTTTATGTCTTCCCACCTCTCGAACAGTTTCGTGAGAAAGATGTTCGAATGCATCTATACAAGCCTGGCCAACAAGCACAGCAACTTTTGCAGGAGAACGACTATAAGTTAGGGACGTATGTACCCAGGCTGAGTGAGTGTGAAGCTCTACGAGGATGTGAGGTCTCCTGGACTGCCAAGACCACTCTATTAGGTGTGCGACTCTATCGTGGCCATCTTGTCCTGGGAGAAGTTAGGTTACCTTCTCAATCCAATCCTAATGAGGAAATCTTAGTTAGAGATGATCTTTGGCTCTGGCCGGGTGAATTCTGGACAAATGATCAAGTCTTTGATTCTCGTGGCAAGCGATTGCTTGGCAATCCCAACAACGAACCTTATCGCTTTATTAAACTCATCTCACCTCATCGGTAGTGTAGTGAAGGCTATATACATAGGGATAAGAACGTAGATTATATTAAAAACCAAATAATGACAAATAAGAAAACCAAACTTTCCATCTCTCTCAGACAAGGACTTTAGTAGTGGAAGCTAACACAGCAATGCATTCACCAAAATTCTTGAACTTTGCCAAATGCAAAGGTTTCCGTTTGTTTCGATCGCGCAAGTTCTTGTTTGCACCTTGCTCAACGAGAAAGCGCACAGCCGCCACTGCATTTGTCATCGCCCCATAATGCAATGCAGTCCATCCATTTTCATCTTGAATATCAAGTTCAGCAAATCTAATAGAGCAATAATAGATAGTCAAGAACGATGAAATAAACTGTATTAATGTATTAAAGATCAAATCAATGAGATAAAAGACTTACTTTGTACATAAAATTTCACAATGTTTGACATCATTCAGACTTGCTGCAATCATTAGAGGAGTGATACATTTGAAGTCAGGCATATTCACTGAAGCATGATGTCTGAGCAACAACTTAGTAATGGAATGATTACCAACTTGGACAGAGAAGAATAGAGGTGTTCGTCCACTACTTTCATCAATTATATCTGGTTCAGCATGATGATCTAATAGACATTCCACAATCTCTTCATTATCAATTTTAACGGCTAAGGATAATGGTGTATATCCATTCTCATTATATTGATTAATTAGATTAGGATTTCCTTCAGGTCCTAGAACATATTTTTGTATTGATCCTCGTACTTTATACAAAGTACCACTTAATACAGCATCGTGTATATCCATGTCTAGACAGCCTAAGAATTTCAACCATGCGATGAACATTGCACCTGCATCTGATTCTTTCCGTATATTAGTCATACCATCAATATCATATTGACCAAGATCAGGCATGACTTTCTCCATCACTTCTTTTACAGCTTTTGCACGAATTTCATTTCGTTGTTGAATGAGTTTTGAAACAATAGGTTTAGCTTTTTTACGACTACGTTTGGAAGTTGTTCCTAATGAGCTAAGGTCATCTTCATTATCATTTTCGAAGAGTTCAGAGGATTCATCTGATTCATAAGCTTTCTGTTCTTCTTCTACTTTTGGGGATTTGTACACTTCATCAGATGTGATAGGAGAGACTTTCATTATTATAGTAGTATTAATAGTAGTAGTGTATTTATTATCATGATATACTCAATCGTCTATAGTTCAATAATTAAAATACAAAAACAAACTAAATTAATCCCCAAACCAATACCAGTTCCGAGTTATCTGTCAATTGCCAACGGTTTCTTCTTCTCTTCCATCTTAAGTTAACTAGTTAAGAAACGCGTTTCTATTCCTGCAGTCTGTTTTTCCCTCTTGAGTCAATCAGCAGGTCACAGTCAGCGTCAGTGGAAGAAGAAGAGAGAACATTAACATTATCAACAACAATGAAGACAGCTGAATTCTTTGCTTTCTCCTTGATCTCTTGGATTCTTCTACCTTCTATAGGAGCTTTCTATGCTATTCAAAGGCATTCTACTCCTTTCTCTTGGTTATTATCATCTCCAAGAAGAACAAGAAGTTGTTCTGTTGGTGGAAAAAACCTTTTTTTACGTTCTACCGCTACTACTAATGCAGATTTAACCTGTAAGACATTAGGTGGGAAAATTGTTGTTAGTGGAATTGGTGAAGTTGAAGAAGATGAGTTTATGCTCAGTCTGTTGAATGAACAGGTAATTTACATAACATTTGATTCATTCAATTCATTTAAAATCATTTAATCTATTTATGACATGCTGTTTTGATTCACAATCCTCACTCACATGGTTCTTACATTCTATGACTTCTTGTATATACTATGACCTCTCTGTGTAATCTATATATATAGAGTATTTGGGAGAAGATCATCTTATTAACACCTTCTATTACAACAACACGAAAACGATTTCTATCACGTACTGCACGTTATAGTGGATTATTGAATATCTTGGATTTGGTGGAATTAGATAATGATCTAAGCCAATCTGTTGATAAGTTACGTGATATATTGGAAGGATCAGATGCATGGCTCGCTTTTAATCTCACTCAACAAGCTGTTCCTTTACTTTCCTCTACAGCATTAGATGCTGGGGTGAAAAGAGCTGTATTTACAGTTTCTTTACCACCAAATCATGTTAATGATACATTCCTGCCAGAGTTTCAAGATGCTCTTCATGCATTTGAAAGTAAAGGAGCTTCCTTTACTGGTATCCGACATGGTACTATTATTGAAGGTGATGAAAATAAGCCTTATGAAATCTTTAATGCAAGCCAACCTTGCATCGAAGATACTGTTGAGCGAGGTGTATTGGCTCGTGTTGCTGCGGAATTGCTTCGTTTGACACCAGCATTCAATAAGGAATGTGGTGTATCTTCTTCCAGTGAATTTGCTGGAGCTTATTTGAACATTTTGCGTTCTACGGGTCTCACGAGACAGGAGGAAGTCTACAAAGTCTTCAGCGGTTCAGTGCAACGTTTGGCTCGTCTCACGCTAAACACTTGGGAAAGTGAAGAGAAGAGTGCTCGAGAAGCCGCTGAAGCAGCAAAGAAAGCTAAAGAAGAGGAAGACCAGCGCAAGAGTTTGGAAATTCGTGATGAAGAGGGACATCATATTGTGATCAAGAGTGATGGCACAGCTATTGACTTCGATGCTGATTCTGACTCAGAACTGTCTGAGGAGGATCTTGTGCGTCAGCGTGGTGAAGAGATTCTGCACAATATTTGGAGAGAGTATAATGTTCGCATGTATACAAAGTCAACCTCCAAGCAGTTTTTCTTTGACAAAAATCGTGAGCAAGCACATGCTTTAGCTGCCAAGGAGATTGCAGAGGAACGTGCTCAGAAGGCTGCTAGAGATCTTGAGAAGGAAGCTACGAAGGTGGCTATTGACAAGATCGTTGATGTTCAGGAGAGACAGTACAGCAAGTTACTGGCTCTGGAGCGCAAAGAGATGGCAAGCCAACAAGTCATGTCTGACGTGTGGGTAAGGTTTGTCTATCTACTCTTGAAGGAGACCATGGCACTTTGCGAAGTCGATGGAGTTCTCTTCCATAATTTGGATGAATATCAACAAACTCTGATTCTTCGCAAGCAGGCTAACAATCTTCGCGCAGCTTGTGGTTTGCCACCTTACGATGTGGTCTATGATCCTCTTGATGCCAATGAGATTGTTGTTCGTCTTTCAACCCAATCGATTGGTGAGAAGTACCAGCTGCAACGCCCCTCGGAAGAGATTCTGTCTGAATTGAACACTCAATTCGGCGACTTGTTGCGAAATGTTGCTGTAAGTTCTCCAAGTTTAGAGTTAGTTATTTTTATCGTGCCTAATAGCATCTTGTCGATAATAGGCACTGCGAGGCGCGGCACAGATCATTGACTTGGCCATTGACACCTTGCGTAAGGAGTTACCTCCTCATCCTCCTTCTCCCTTGGAGCTCCGACAGCAAGAATCGGAGCAAAGACAAAAGGTGACGAGCGCTCGTCGACTGGATGGCATCAAACAGCGAGGCCAACCCCCTTCAAATGGAGAGGAGGCTGTTGGTCGTTTGTAAATGAAGTTCAAATCTTTCTTTTAAAAGTGTGGTTAGTGGCTAGGGTAATGAATTACTCGCCCAGTGCTTTACAGCTTCCTCTGTCCCCACTTTCCACAAGAGGCTTAGTCTATGTCTTATGGAAGACGTAAGAAGTTTCGAACTTTCTCACCCATGGGAATGACTTCGTTCTTCTTCCCAAACCGTGCCGCATTCTCTTCGATACGATTGAAGTCATACAAATAGTTGACCATCATGCCAGCGGAAGCATTCAAACCGTGTCCAGAGGGATTGCCCATCCAGTTAATAGAGTGGAAGACAGAGCCATTGCGAAGATGGAAACGAGCCACGTCATCCAGAGGAACCACTCCTTCACTACTTTCCCGCTTCTCAATTGCAATATAATGTGCACCCAATCTCAATAACTGTTTTCCGAACACAACAACACAAAAAATAACACAACATCATGATCAAAACAGATCGAATTAGACGCCCAAGTAAGTTGAAGAAGTCGGTCAAGAGGACGATGAACTGTTCTATTGGGTCTTCAGATCGCCTTACGGTTAGACACTTCACACTTTCCTCTTCTCTTTCAACAACAAAATCTTAATAGTTACTTTAAATATGCTAATATGTCATAAAGACTCTCTAATACCATCATAAGCCGTAAGAATATTGAAAGGCAACAGAGAAATGCTGATAACAAGAACTTTGTGCGTCACATCGCGACCACAAGAGACAAACAAATAAGAAAGAATATCATATAGTCCAAAACAAACAACATCATAACTACTTCTATCATCACACAAAATATCGCACTGAATAGTAAAACACGAGTTGAGTCTACGACACTCTACTCGCAACATATTTTAGACCATCGCAATGCTGATTGTAAGTCTGATAAAACACATCAATCGAGAATGGCTTCGGTATAAAAGCATCTACTCCTGCAGCGAAGGCTTCATTCATTGTGTCAGTATCAGAGTTGGCAGAGACACCGATGATAAACTGATGAATCTTTGATGCATTGACCACAGGCAAACTACTCTCCAAAGTTGGCACAGTAGCGTTGTCACTTCCATTCCATGTAAAGGGCGAAAGCAAGAGCAAACGTTGTTTTAAACTTAGCTCTGAAGCACCATGAGAGTGGTTGTTAACCTTCCTTTGAGCCAGCATATTCTCACAGAACAATCGCTCAGCCTCTCGGATCCTGCGAGTTGCTTCCAACCCATCCATCACTGGCATCTGCAAATCCATCAACACCACATCATAAACTGGATATCCTTCCTGAACCTCATTGCGAGTGCTCGTTACCAAGCTCAAACCACTTGCTCCATTGTCTGCTTGATCCACATCATGGCCATGGCGACGTAACATCATACTCATCATCTTCTGGATAGAAGGAGCGTCGTCCACGATGAGAATAGTCAATGGATCGCTCTCTTGGGATCTGAAATGAGGCTCTCGACGTCTCCAAGGCGCCACTTCATTGGGAAAAGAAGAATATATGGTCCTCGAGGTGGGCGATTTGGCGGAAGCGAAATAATCTCTTGAAATAGAAATGCTATTTCTCACACGTATGTTGGAGCTACTATGTGGTGCGAGGGTATGTGTGGTGTGCTCTAATGTTGTTGTTGCTGCCGCCGCTTCTGCAAATACCGCGTCTGGACGATAAGGAATCGTGAACCAAAATACTGACCCTTGAACTCCATCTAGACGCTTCCTCACCCCATACGACCCTCCCAATGCCTCCACGCGACGAGCTAAGGAAAATAATCCCAACCCCGTCCCTCCTGCCAACTTTTGAGCTTGCTTGAAAGGGTTGAACAACGTCGCCATTCCTTCCTCCGTCAGACCAATTCCTGTGTCCTCGATCTCCACCAGCAGAAATAAATCGCCTGAGGTAGACGTATTCACAATCGAAGGCTGTTCTGTCAGAACCGCCTTAGATTGGGAATCTTGGGAACTCGTGAGGTGCAAGTTGCTCTCATCCACTCGACCTACCGTCGAAGTACTTCGATTCAAACCTGCTGCCAATGCAGAAACTGCAGTTGTTCGACGATTCCGACGAATAACATCGAATAGAAGACCAATTCTAACATCACTACGAAAGAGAGATGTCTTCACATCATCGCCATCGCGACTGGATGACTGCATAAGATCGCCTGGCAACTGACAGACACTTCCTGGACCGATCTCTTCTACTCGCTTCAACGACACACGACCATTCACATTACCACCAGCTGAATACTTCACCGCATTGCTCAACAAACACAGTATATTCTCCTGCAACCATTGTTTGTCGGTTATCACATGACTACAGATGTCCTTGCTCAGTTCCTCCAGATGAACATGCACCTTCTGAGACACATCCTTCATGCACTTGAAAGGAAGCAATAACGTCTCCATCAACTCAATCGTCTCATACTTTGGAACCAGCTTCAGACCTTTGCTGGCTTTCGTGTAGTCGATACAACGATTGATCGTCATCATCATGAAGTTGTTCACATTCCGATTGTTCTGCACTGAAAGCAACACACCTTCCAACCAACCTCGCACTTCCTTCGCTAGATTCTTGTAGTGACTTCCATCATACAACACCATATCTTCCGAGCTACAGTTATCGATCGAAGATAGCTTACGCAACCCATCTTGAGCGATGTCAGCAACCATATCCAAACCGCTTACGAATGAAGCAAGAGGCTGCAGATAGTCAAAGGAAAGTCACAGACAAAGACAAAGATACACATGAGACACATCACCAGCGAATAAACAAACCAGGATTCACACTCACCGTCTTCAAGTCATGAGCCACATTCCCGATCATGTGTCGCAGCTCATTGGCTCTCAGCTCTTCTGCCATCTCTTCATTCTGTTTGATGACAGCCGCGAGCTGTTGTTGGATGACAAAGCTGCGGACATTTTGCAATTGATTGGAGTATATAGCAGATGCAGTGCAAATTGGAATGACAAAGGCCACGCCAATATTCGTCATGTCGATGGGTTGATATTTAATCACGCAGTAAGGTATTGTGACTGTTGCAATCAGCCAGTTTAGCACAATCGCATTCCAGTCTGTATCTCGCATTATGATGGCGAACATTATGGGTGTCCAAACAACAGATAATAAGCTAGCTTCGGGAAGTCCATGAGTCGAATGGTTAGGATTGCAAAAGGCTTGCTCAGAAACAGAATCTCCCTTACACTCTCCATAGGCCATTCTAGCACACAGTTGTACTGCCAGTGACAAAGTAAGGAAATTGGAATAGGCATTCTGTACCATGCTACCTATGTAACACTTGGCTGCGGTCATTCTTTCAGGACTATGCTTCTCAGAGTAGCGAAAATATAAAGTTAACCAACATAATATAATGACAGGTATGTTTAGAGCACCAGTCAATTTCACAAGCGCTATTTGGACTCTGCTCTTGTCTTCATCGAATGAGAAAGCTAACGAACCCACCATCGGAATGGCATACAACGTCGTGAACAGAGATAAAATACCCAACGCGCTTAATGGAAGCTCACGAGAATTGAATTCACGGAAAGGTGCCGTTAGATGTCCTGGCAATCGTACCACCCCTGAGATTGAGACATCACTTGGTGGAGGTTTCATTCTATCAACTTACACCTTGTTGGATATATACTGCATGTCAGTCATTCAACTTTGATTTCAACCTTCTTTTCTGCTTTGTGCCACTCCATCAAGCCAAAGTCGAAAACCACAAAGTCACAAAAGAAGCCTCAGAACTCGTAATTCCAGCCTTCAAGAGGTTTACGTTATGTTGATTTTGTGTGTTGATTGTAATAATTTAACTGCCCCTGCCCTATATTATGCTCATATTCCATCGAGTAAGGCAATGCACCATCAACCAATGCCAAAAACTGAAGACCCGGGGAAGACTTTACAACAGGACAGCCAATTTAATCCAAGCTATGCTCAATTCTTTGTACTCCTCTTACAGCTTCCTCTGTCCCCACTTTCCACAAGAGGCTTAGTCTATGTCTTATGGAAGACGTAAGAAGTTTCGAACTTTCTCACCCATGGGAATGACTTCGTTCTTCTTCCCAAACCGTGCCGCATTCTCTTCGATACGATTGAAGTCATACAAATAGTTGACCATCATGCCAGCGGAAGCATTCAAACCGTGTCCAGAGGGATTGCCCATCCAGTTAATAGAGTGGAAGACAGAGCCATTGCGAAGATGGAAACGAGCCACGTCATCCAGAGGAACCACTCCTTCACTACTTTCCCGCTTCTCAATTGCAATATAATGTGCACCCAATCTCAATAACTGTTTTCCGAACACAACAACACAAAAAATAACACAACATCATGATCAAAACAGAGCAAGACATAACGGTGTACTCACTGGCTCTCGAAGTGTTTGTGAAAAGCTTTTGTCATTTGCCCATTCCAGACGCTCATCAGTAAGAATGACAGAGAGTGTTTTCAGCACTGCAGCCTTGTCCATTTTATTTACTCCTTCCAGCAGCTCTGGCTTGTGCTTCAATACTGCATTAACAACATCAGCAATGATGGCTTCACTTGCAGTTGTATTGCCCTTGCTGATCCAAGAGCAGAACTTGGGGATAGGTGAGAGAGTGGAGAAAGTGTGTAGACTGGGGAAAGTTTGTAGTAGCGACTGCGCAGTCTCCTTGATCAATAGAGAGGCGATATCCAATCCTCCTAAAGAAATAGTAACCGCGTTGCTTGATAAGATCTTGGAGAAACAAATTCAGTATTGAGAGGAATATTGTCTTACGTAATGCATTATGGGGAGAGTTAATGGAGTAGAAGATAGCATGGGTTGGTTGTTGCTCCTCCTTATGACTGTCCAATGAACTACAGATCATTACGATCATCAGTCACAAATGAAAATGAGATGATCTAACCCAATGACAGTAATAGTATAACTAACCTCAATGAAGCAGATAACTCAGTAGTCAAGGCAACATGTACAAAGACCAAAGGCTCTGCAGATAAGCTGGGATGGAAGAATGCAAAACAACGTTTCCCATCATGTAAACGACGTTTTAACTCACTAAGACTGCGAACACGATGAACAGATTCACCACGTGCTACTTTCTCTAAGGTATGCCCACTCGAGTTCTCAAATGTAATTCGTTGATGCTCTAGACAATCCAAGGAAAGTGCCTGGGCTAACCATTGCTGCACTGCCTTGTCCAACTTCTTCAATGGATTGACTTGTTCGGGTGGAAGTGTAGGTATCATTAGGGAAGATGAGATGTCAGATCGTATAGCAAAGGCAGTTTTTAAAGCATGCTTTGATCGCGTCAGATCTTCTATAATACTATGCTGTGTAGTAGTAGTAGTAGTAGCACTTTGATAGTATTGTGGTAAGATCTCACTTTGTAATGATGAAAGACGACTTGTTAAAGGAAGATTAGCATAGTCTTTAATCCAAGTAGAAAAATGTCTTTTCATCATCTTTCTTTGATTGAAATATATATAGACTAGATTACAATGATTTGCACGACCTTGCTATTGGTCGTTATATGATATAAATGACATGATCATCTCATAGTTGTTGGCAAAACACTGCCGCGGTGCGGTGTTCGTGTTGAACTTGCAGAGAGTGGTGTGTGTTGTGTGCCCGATTTACGGATTTTCGAATATTTGTTCGCCACCAAAAATATGAATTCCCACTCTTCCGCCTCATGTTCTCTGTGTGGGGATGTGTGAGAATGAGAGTCACGCGCAATTGGGTAGCCAGCAGCAGAGAAAGAATAGCAGTGAGAGTCAGAACCATTAGCTATTACTTGATACTACTAGAAGTAGTCCATCTCTGCTCTTTCTATCCTTTGCTTTCAGTACTCTGATAGAATCTATTTTCTTCTCTGAAAGATCCTAAGAGAGAATAATAATTAATAATCATAATGACGGATTGCATCATTTGTGCTTATCCTGTGGATCAGATTGAACGTATTCCTGCATTAACTATTTGTAGTCATAATGAATCTATTTGTTCTATATGCTTTCTTCGTATGCGTTCTTTACAACGTAACTTCCATTGTCCATCTTGTAAACGTGAATTAGATCATGTCATTTGTTGTGGTGAGACTGGACGACGATATGACGATTTCACCATATGGGGGGATACTATTAGTAGTCGTGAAGACTTTGTCTATGATCCATTAAGTCAAATCTTCTTTCCCAAAGAATATCATCGACAAAAAGTTGAACCTTTACGACAATTAAAATGTCGTATTTGTAATCAAACTAGAAAAGATTTTAAAGGATTAAAAGGACATTATGCTAGTGAACATAATTTACATCTATGTTCATTATGTATTGAACATAAACAAGTGTTCCCTGCTGAACAAAAAGTATATACTAAAGTTGAATATGATCGACATATACGACATGGTGATCAAGATGGTTCTATTGGGCATCCTAATTGTGAATTTTGTCGTACACGCTTTTACGATAGTACTGCTTTATTCCATCATCTTCATCGTGAACATTATACTTGTTTTATTTGTGAAAAACAAGGTGTTAAATTTCGATTCTTTCATCAATATACAAACTTAGAAGAACATTTTCGTAAAGAACATTATCTATGTGAGGAAAGTTCTTGTCTTGAACAACGATTTGTTGCCTTTGCGAATGAGATTGACTTGAGAAGTCATTTACTCTCTCATCATCCTCATCTCTGTGTTTCAAGAACGATTCCTATTCATTTCAATCTGCGTAGGCCGGAAATGTATAATCGAGATGGAACTGTTGAAGGTGTATCGGGAGGTGGTGATTATGAAGGTGGATTAGGAGGTCGAGCAAGAGAAGGGCAGTGGCAGCTTTTGATTCAACCACCAGCTGCTGACCCACGAGATCCTGACCGCAATGTCAATGATGATGAGGATGCCTTACCTCCTCCTCCGTCAGAAGACTTTCCAGCGTTGCCTCCATCGTCAGCTGCTCCGGTTCTTGTTAACAACCGCTGGGTGAATACCTCAGTTCGACCCTTGGGCAAAGGAAGAGGGGGAAATGCAGGAAAGGGAGGATCTCCTGCTATGGACTTCCCTGCCCTTCCTTCCTCCTCTACTAACTCTTCTTCTCATGGCAATGTTGGGAAGGGTCCCGCCAAAGGCAATAAGAATGATGCCGCTGGGCTAGTTCAGCAAGTTACTGGTTTGTCTGTTAGTGCCAATCAATACCAACAAGGCAATCCCTCTGGTAGTAGTCTGGGTGACTGGGCTGTCAACGTTAAGGTGGACAAACGTCTGCAAAAGCGTTCATCAGCCCCAACTTCTACGATGAGTCGTCCTGCATCCAAAGCTCCTGTATGGTCTGCTAGTGGTGTTGTGGAAGAGGTTGACGATTTCGAAGTGGATTTAGAGGAGGCTTTGCATGCTTCCTTGGAGTCCTACACTCATACCATGCGCAACGCTGCCCACGTCAATCCTCTGCGACCAGATAAGCTGGATGATACTTCAGCTTATCCTTCTCTCGCGGCATCTTCTTCCAACGATGCACCTGTCAAAGGCCCCGCTTCTTCTGTACCACCTAAGAAAAAGACCAATGCAGGTGGTGACTGGCAATCAGCGCTGAAGTCTGTAGGCATGAAAGTTCCAGCCTCCAAGAAGAAGGGTAGTGGACTCACAGTCATCAAGGCTAAAGATAGCACAGCCGATCTTAAGCTACGCCCAGCAAATGGTAGTGGTGGAAATGGAAGTGTGAAGAAGGCCAGTGGTCCTTGGACTGGCGCTGCATAGATAATAGTGTAGTCTAGGTTGATAGAGGATAGTCCTATTCTTTTGTAGATTCATTATGTGCTATTGAAAGATAAGTGCATATGGTTCTGATGGTTTCCCCCCGATGACCGCAGACTTTCTTTCGCGATCATTACCACAAATCTCGCTGATCAATGGCAAGGTTTTGGAGTAGAATAGTTATATGGTTAGAAATTTCATATATATCAATCCTATGGATACCTCCACCTCTCTTTCTCCCATATACAAGACATGAGAAACATGCCCTCCCATTGAATGGATCGGATTTCTATTTTCCCTTTATCCTAGTACATATATATACAGACAGCCTACAACTCGGTTTATTTGTCACGAGCGATAGCAACATACAACAAACGCATCAACGCGTCACGTGCCTCTCCAGGAGGCAGACGATAAAGAGCTCGCCCAGCGCGATCTGCGTGGAACTCAGCAAGATCGTAGGACCGAGCAAGACAGTCTGTGCTCTTCGCCAATGAGACAGCACGCACTACATCTCCTCCTTCACGAAATCTCCTCTCAATGAGTGGACGAAGTTCAGGTCGACTTTCTGCCGCAAAGAGTAAGGGTGCGGTCGCAAGGCCAAGCGCCATATCAGCCTGCGCAGGCTTACCAAGCCCAGCAGATGCTCCTGAAAAGTCCAGAATGTCGTCTACGATCTGATAGGCCATACCTAGATGATAGCCATACTCTTCCGCAGCTTGCGTGACCTCATGACCATCATCATACCCAGCTAACAAAGCCGTCGAGCGAGCAGCAGAAGTTAACAGCGAGGCAGTCTTGAAATAGGACTTGCGCAGGTAGTAAACCATATCGAGCTGCTCCACACCTTTGCTACGTGCTTGCATGATCTCTCCCTGAACCAAGGCATCTAAAGCAGAAGCCATGACTTCTACAACAGCAAAATGTTGTAGACGAGCAAGAAGGACTGAAGCCCGAGCAAGAAGGTAATCTCCTGCTAGCACGGCTACTTTATTGGAGTACATGGCATGCACTGCCTGACCTCCACGACGAGTCTCGGCTTCATCAAGGACATCATCGTGGATTAAGCTTGCCACGTGAATCATCTCAGTGATTTGACCGAGTTGCAATTGTTTGCGATGCAAGGCGCTGTGTTGGTAGTGTTCACTCGTCCCACTGAGACATCGAGCAAGCAATGCTACCAAGGTTGGGCGGAATCTCTTTCCTTGACGCTGTATACAAAGTATAATCATAAGTGTTTCGAACGCTTTTCAGAGAGGTTATTAACTCCACCTTACCTGTTCGAAGAAGTGAGAGGCAGCCTTTGTCAAAACTGGATTCTCACTGACAACGAGCTCTTTAACATAATCTGATAGAGGACTCAGTTCTTCCGCTACCAATTTGAAAGGGTCAGGCCCGACAGGTTCTGGTCCTTTAGCACGTAAACAATAGTCACGATTGTCAGCTGCTGTTGGCATGCGGACAAACTTATCGACTGCAGGCGTGAGATCAGTGGCTGCATTAGAGATGGCAGAAGGAGAAAGTGCCACGTAGGTCTTGAAAATAGAGGCAGACTCCAGACCACCGTGAAAGATCATTGGATTAGGGTGTGGGACGAAAGCTGTGGCCATGGGGCCAAGAATTATTGCAAAAAGAGAGAAATAGAGACTCCCATAGAACATTTTCACCTTCTCATTCATGCTGTTTATCAATAATGGGATGTCAAATCAATGCTTTGAAATAGAAATCACAAGTACTAGATAATCGTTCGCTTTGAAACGGAAAATATATTCTGATCAGAAAAGACTTTCAGCAAAATTGGATTTCCTTTGAGAGTAGTATGATCTAGATTGAAGAAGCAGTACAAGTTTACTAGTAAATGAAGTCAATGACTATCAATAGAGACAACAGTTGCTGACTAGACTAGGACTTCCAATTAGGAATACTGACGCTGACGATGATGGAATAAGAAGCAAGAAGAGCAACCAGCGACAGAGACAGAGACAGAGACAGACAGACGACGTCTTTGACGCCCAACGCCGCCACTTTGTGTCAGTGCCGAAGCTGCATGACTCATCCACTCTCTGACTCTCTCTAACCCACTCACACACACTGGAAAAGGCTCTTTTTCAATGTTATAACTCTACTTCTCTTCTTGGAAAAAGACTGTGTGGACTTTCTCTCTGTAGAAAAGATGAGAAAAATATCTACTTTTCTCACTTTCTGCGTGTCTGTGTGGGAGATGACAAACAGAGAAGTGAGTGCAGTGGAGGTGACACTGCTCAGTCTGCAGTGTTGGCTGTGGGAAAAGCAAGCAGACAAGGTGGTGGTCGTGGTGATTGACTTGATCGTCTTGACAAACCGTCAGAGACCCTCCTCAGCTCATATCCAATAGATCCTATTGACCTTGTCAAAGGATCTCTTTCTTGTTTTCTTCTTCTTTTTTTGGAAATTAATTTTTTGTGAAGATGTTGGAATTTAAGTAAGTTTGTTAATATCCTTTTCTGTACTTTGTTGACTTTGAAATCTTGTGAACTGACACGCGGATAAAATTTTTTGAATTTGCTCTCTCTTTTCTCTTGTTATTCTAGCAATGTTTTCCCTGTCGCTGTGTTGTTAATGTTCACAACGGCTATGGCCGTGAGCACTTTAGGTGCTGAGAAGGGTTGGTGGGACTTTGGCACGGAAAATCCTTACCGTGCCTTCAACTCTATGGTCAACGACAAGTTCATGGATGTTTTGGGTATCCAGGCTGTCAAGCCATGGTCTGTGGATACCTTTGGTGTGGATGGTGGCTACTACTTCCAGTGCTATCTGCGTGACCTCGTGATGGGCACCTTGGTCTACTGGGTGACCGCGTCTCTCTGGCACATCGCTATCTACAAGATCTATGTCAAGGAGCTCTTCCATGATAAAGGCAGACCTCTTCCTTCTACTGAGATCATTCAGTTCTCTATGGCATTGGCTCAATCTTCCCTCTTCGTTTATGCTGCTCTTCCTGTCATTTCCGAGTACCTCATCGAGAGCAAGCTGACTCACACCTATTTCTACGTAAATGAAGTAGGTGGTTGGGGCATGTATTTCCTTTACCTCTTGTGCTACATCGTCCTTGTTGAGATTGGCGTCTATTGGGCCCATCGCTCTGAGCACGAGGTCAAGTTCCTCTACAAGTACATCCATGCCTTGCACCACAAGTTTGAGAAGCCCGAGAGCCTTACTCCTTGGGCTTCTATTGCCTTCAACCCCATTGATGGCATGATCCAGGCTTCTCCCTATGTCATCTGCCTCTTCCTTGTGCCTTGCCACTACTTCACTCATGTCTTCCTCCTCTTCTTCTCCGGTATTTGGGCTACTAACATCCATGATGCTATGTGGGCTGATACCGAGCCAATCATGGGTGCTAAGTACCACACTCTTCATCATACTCATTTTCTCTACAACCACGGACAGTTCTTCATCTTCTGCGACTGGTTCTGGGGAACTCTCAGAGCTCCTGAGAAGACCAAGTTCGATTAAAGGACTATTTGCGTTTTTTCTTCCTCCTGGTATTCAGATTGGGCATGTGTTCACATGATACTGGTAGCCCGCAACCCTTGTATAGTAAAAGTATCAACCTGTTAGACGAGATAGCGTAATGATCATAATTCCTTCATCTCGCACTTTTTAAACAAGCATTCTTTAGCACACGCTAAATAGATGGCACTGGTGAGAGAGGAGACAAAGGCACGCTTCTTAGTAGTTATTTACTAGCTAGTTGTCTTCGATCGCCTCCATAGCTTCGGGATTGGCTTTCTGAATCAACGTTATGCAATCTCCCTTGAGCAATATTCTCCCTACCATGATGTGATTAGGAAATTAGCATTATATAGAATGATAGAAGATAAAGAATGAATTCTCTCTCACCAACACTTCTCCGACTGTTCGCCTTGATGTTCACTTCTACGGCATCATCCAAGACAACGTTCATGTACTCGTCAAAACCCTACAGACACATGGTGAGGGTAACCGCGTATAAGACATGATCAGACTATCTTTCATGAAGAGATAAACTTACCACAATAATCCCTTCTATCTTCATGTTGACATTTTCATACAGCCATATCATCACTGTCTCCCTCTGATAACAACAACCAAAAGCACAAAGTAAGTATGAGGGAAGGAATAAAGAAAGTGTGATAGCATAAAGTATAACAAAGAAAAGAAAAAGAGAGCTTACAGTTCTAAGGAATTCGAAAATCAAATTGATGGCTTGGGTCATCACTCTCTTGACACGAGGACCTCCATTACCACCACGTTGTGACATCTTTTATCTCTCACTAAATTAGACTATAATAATAATATTGATTGATGTATGTTGAAGAAGACAAAGAAGAAGAAGAAGAAGATGAGGGATATTGAGGAATAAGGATCCAGTCAATATCAAGCACAGTCTACTTCCTAATCAATTGATTGATTTGATTCGTCACGGCAGCAGCACAAGAGCGGGACAGACAGTCACCCCAGCAGACTAGATCTCTAGATCTCTAGACCTCCACCCGGCTAGACTACCCGGCCAACCAACTAACCTCACGGGACACAGGTAATGCCTGATGTACATACAGTATGACATGTCCAAATGGGATGGTGTTGTACCTTCCAGATGGCTGTGGTTATATAGAAAAACGTCGTCATACCATACCAAACCATGTCATTATAAAATTAAAAAGAAAGGCAATGAAAGGCTCTGGATATTCAACAAGTACCACATATGCCATACACGCATTATCTCATTACCACCATCATCATCACTTCCAGTAGATAAAATAGTTAGTCAGTCCGAAGTAGTGTGTCTTGATCTAGAAGAGCCCCCAACGATTGTTCTTCTGTTGTAACTTCTCCCTTTGTGCACGTGCCGTCGCACGGAAATCAGCTGCCGATTGCTTGAAATTCTCCATCTTGAGTGTAATGCGATTGATCTTCTCTCCTCGTTCTTCCAAACTGTCTTTTAACTGATGCATCTCAGTATGAATAACTTTCTGTGTCTTTTGGTTGCTACGTTTTGCACTGGTGACAACTTCTTCTTCTTCTACATCAGAAGAAGATAAGAGCTCATCACGTTGACGTTGATCACGCGTCTTTGCAAAGATCTTATACAGATCTGTAGGAGCTGAGCTCAGACTAATCACGGAAGAGCGGCGTTTCTTAAGAGCTGCTTTACTCTGCGAAATCGTAGATTCTCTACCATGAAGAAGGAAGTTACGAGGATCAACCTTTCCTGCTGTTGTACTTGCTCGATCAGGCGGTACAGCCGAGAGTATGGAGTCTGGACTTTGGAATGTTGTAGACAAAAGCAGAGAATTTCGCTGCAATAGATAAATAGATCCATTAGGTAGCACACTGCCTTTCGTCAGCTCTATCGACGAATCTTCCAAGACTCCTTCCAAGAGGTTTGCTTCACAAACAACTTTCGTGCTTCCTGGTGCTAACAGTCGCAAAAGACCTTCTTTGTCGACACATGCCAGATAATGAGACCACGAGGTGATTTCTTCTCGAGGAGTATCATTCTCTACACTACTAAATAACAAACTTCGAGCAGTTACGATCTGCTTGTCGCTAACTTCCTTCACACTGCTTGCTGTAGCCATCTCAGTCATGACAGCAAAGGACTCCTTCTTCTTGCCCATGAGATTACCAACTTTACGAAGGTCAAAAGTGACAAGAAATCGTCCATGAAGGAAACATAGTTTTGTAGGAATTTGGGCACGATCAAAGTCAATATTGCGAGGTGGTGGAGGCGGAGGAGTCGGTGACTGATCAGCACGGTTTTTATCTGAAGATATTGGAACAGGCGAAAGGGTTGGGGGAGGGGGAGGAGGTGATGTTTTTGACACAGTAACACGTCCAAAGAATGTCCTCCGAAAAGATGATCGCTGTTCTTCAACTGCAGCAATGGGAGGTGCTGGCGGGGAGGGAGTCGGCGAAGCAGATTCTCCTGCAGCATCCGCCTCACTTGCACGAGGAGAAGATTCCGCCATATTCTTAGCACGTGATGCAATATATAAGATAGCTTCAGTAGCAGGAGGAGAAGCTAAAGAACCATTTGCTAATAAAGCACAAGAAGCAGTAACTCGGCTCTCTCCATGATTTTCTTCCTCACCACGAAACATATCCAATACTTTGAGTGCTGTGATAGTCAAGATTACTCGACCAGTCAACACATCACAACCTACTAAACGACCAGAAGCAAAATAGGCAAATACTACAGGAAGAAGTTGATCTTGATTTGGCACATAAGAGAGATGGAAGGCGAGAAGAGCACCTGACTCGCTATTCTCTTCCATTTGAACCTTATTGAGGCTATCAAGACGTAAATCATCAGAGAAGTAGAGGGAGCCATCTTCTAACCCAACATAAACACGTTGTAAAGCACCCAATACAAGGATAGATGTAATACGACGAGGCAGCTTCGTGCGATAGACTTCTTTCAATGAAGAGAAGTGGTTATCATCATATAACATGAATTGCTTCAATAATTGCTCCTCATGGAAATCATGAATATTGCATAGCTTGACAATATCTGCACTAAGGATATCAGCTTCTGATTTTAGTCGCTCTCCCACTTGATTGATCACATCGACTGCACCGAGCTCTGTGCTGTCATCTCGCAACTCATACAAAACAAAGAAACCTGCTTCATCACCAGCTGCAACCAAGCCACATCGGGGATCACCTTGGATAGCAGTGATCGAAGTAGTTGCACAGCGCAAAGCAGTTAAAGGAAGCCACACTTCGCCCCTCCCAATCTCCTGACCTCCTTCAGGTTGGGAAACTGCAAATGCAACTATTGTTCCATCTTGATAGCCCACAAACACCACATCACGATTAGCAAATCCATTCTCTTTATTGCTATGTACTTCATGCTGACCAGAGGCCAAAACTAATTCCCATGATCGATCACGGAATTGACGTTCTAAACTCTCTACTGATAATCCTGCTAGATTAGCTGAAAAGAAATCCTTGGCACTCAATCTACGGCTTGCACGCGCCGTCAATCCAACTTGACTAGTAAACTGATTTACTAAATCCTCGGTGGATGGAGGCCTTTGCAGAAGAGTAGTTTGGACAATCTTTCCCTCATCTCCCAGCACACAATCCTGTAGAGACTGACTGAGAGAGAGTGGATTCGAAAACGACGGAGCAATCCCATACAAAAAGGAGACGTTCGTCTCGCCAGGAAGTACTTCAAAGGCTAGTCTAGGATCAGGCAATGTCCCAATTTCTATCGCCCATTCTGTGATGGCGGTCGAGGGACATCGAGAAAGACGTAAAGAATGAATTGCTGTCTGGTCTTCCAGATGACGTTCTGTCAGCAGAAGCAAAGCAGGAACAACTTCTTCATCATTCTTGTTAATCGTCGGTAGGAGACGAAAGTTAAGTACTTTCTCCCCTTGGATTGGTGGTAGAGCAAAGACCGTATGCATTTCCCCTCGACTTCCTCCCAACATGGCAAGGCCAACAATAACATTCTTCAGATTGTCGTTATCTGCACCGCTACTTGCTGTACCAAATATCAACAAGCAAAAGTAAAGATTTCACTCCATGAAGTATACAACAAACGTGGTAAAAGGAACTTACATAGTAAGAGGAAGAGACAACCTTCATTTGAGTTACACTGTGGTGCCAACCAATGAATTCTCCGAACCGCTGCCACACCTCCTTCCTCATCCTCAATATTAATGACTTCATCAGTAGACTCCCAACATACCACAGAAGTACCTTTATCAGGTTGAATCGCATAGATTTCCCCTTTACGAGTGGCAGCAAAGAGCAACTCACTCGAATGATGCCATGCCAAACTTGTCACACTGGGTACCTTTATATTTTTCATCACCTTGTTTTTCAGCAGATCAAAGATGACTATTGCACCTTGATCTGCTCGTCTATTATCAAAATCGTCTCTGCAACTCAAACCAATAGTTAAATATCGCTCATCCTTGGGACTTAAATGCAAATCAGCGACTGCCAAAGTCTCTCCCGAGAGATTGAATTCAACTAATCCTAAAGAAAAATCACATATACGAACTGCACTCTCCATCACATCTAAGACGAAGACATTTCCTTCAGATGTACCAACGAAGACAAAGGGTTTTTCACTAGGAAGATCACAATGCAAGGCTGTGATCTCACCCGCGCGATTGCCCATCCAGTTAGGCGGAAGTAAATCAATAATATTCAATGTAGGTAGCTCCATGACGGCAATGCTATTATCAGCAAAGGCAACGAGGATTTTGTTGGGATAGACGGCAACGATAGAGAGCACCTCATTGGGATCGGCCGTGAGCCAGGGGCGCATATACTGGAAGCCATCCCCGAAGAGGTAGACAGAGCCACCTTCAGTGCCTACACAGATCAGACCCTGCTCATAGTATCATTCAGTTATTCATTAGATCACTCAACCAGCACAAGTACAGTGATTGGCCGTTGTAACAGCATACCATGAGATTGTGATACATGACTACAGTGGCATCATCTGGCCAGCCTTTTCCACTTCCAGTCTCGACGTGAAGGTCAACATGACTAACAAACATTGGAAGGATCATCAAGAAAGTCAATACAAAATAAAATGTAACATTTCTTACGGTGCTCCATCATCACTATCTTCACTTCCACCACGATCTGAATCATTGTCTTCATCTTCCTTTTTCACCTCTGCTTTTGAGACTGCAGTAGATGCTCTACTACGAAACAATGAAAACATATTAAATGACTAACTAGAAGGAAATATTGAAAGGAAATCAACTAGTAAGATATTCTTTTGATTCCAGAGATTTTTCCACCAATTTGCTCTTCTGGTTGCCCACCTCTGTCGAACAGCCTTCTTAACTTAATAGGTCAAAACGCGATTTCTTCTGAGTGTTTATTAACTTAAGAGTGACGAAGGCATGAACATCGATCACGATTGATTGGGATTGGACATTAAAGGAGCCAATAACTTCAAAAAAATTAAGAATAAGATGAGTGAAGAAAACCCTGAAGAAATCTTAGGTAATTATAAGAAGATGATGGCAGAATGCCAACAAATTGCTTCTAAGATTCAAGAGGTACGAATAAAACCATTTGTTTCGTTCGTTTTTAATTTCACCCCACCCTCACCCTCACCCCTCCTTATGATCCACCACTATCCTACTCTGTTCCTGCTTATATTCTAGCTAACCATGGAAAGAGATGAGCATAAGCTAGTTGTAGATACTTTAGGAAAGCTAGAATCAGATCGTAGAGCTTTTCGACTGGTTGGCGGTGTTTTGGTGGAGCGGACTGTGGGAGAGATTTTCCCTACTGTCTCACAGAACTATGAAGGAGTAAGTCTCCTCTCTCCTTTTCCTGCCAAAGATTTCTTAATATCTTACTTTATGATTAACTAGTTACAAGAGTTGTTGAAGAAGCTGGAGGAGTCGTTGAAATCCAAGGACAGTGAACGAAGAGCTTACAAAGAGAAGTATGGTATCATGACACAAGAAGAACGAGATGCCATGATGAAGAACCAATCAAAACATCTCAATAATAAAGCTGCTTAACTTCCTAATTATTGACTCTGTGTTGAGATTGCTATCCCCTTCATCTCTTCCCTCTTGCTCAACAGCTGCAGTACACAGTCTAGGGAATAGTGAAGTACCCTCTCTGTGGACCAGCACATGGTGTTCAGAAGGGAGAGAAGATCAACTATAATTATCTTATAAACACAATGCTTATCTCGTCCACATGCTTTCTTCTCGTTGAGAAACGCGTTTAACGTCTAGATTCTCAAATACTCAGATTTAACACCAACTGATTCTTGTCTCTTGCCTCAGCACGGCGTAAAATAATCACTGATGCCGTTCAGACAATCGATCATGTCAGTCGCAACGAGACCAAATATTCCCAGCACGGCGGTATCTGAGTGTCCATCTTTACCACAGGTTTTGTTACTGCTATCTTTGCTTTTCAAATCCACTGTTGTTCGTTGCCAAACCACATGAAATTCTCTCGAGAAGAGAATATCTCTGTCCAGAAAAATTGCCTTGAAAACGAAACAGGAAAGTTGCTCCACAGAACGCAGTAAAATGTCGTCAAATGCCGTCTTCACCACTTCTTCCTGAGTGACAAAGCTACTATTCAGAGCAACAATCTTCTCTGACGTAGAGTTCTTCATTGACTGATTTGCCGCTTGAATGGGATCATCAGCTATACGAAAGAGGAACTATGCATTCACTCGATAAGCATGACGCCAAAAACGTCAAATACTCCGCAAACTCATCTTCATCAACAATATCCACAACTGTGCTGGGTGAAGCCACTGGAAGAGTAGCTCCGCCTCCACCTGGAGTTACCGCTGATGCTGGTACTGGCGTGGGGGCTCGCTGATTAAGACCTCTAGGATCAGATAAAGCGCGCTGATAGACCTCTGACAAATACAGAAAAGCCTGCGAATACGCCATGCATACCTGACTGTCCACGTCAGAGCATCCGAGAACTGCAGAGATGTCGCCAAACTGTCTTGACCCACTCGAGCACGGGTCAGATAGGTGCGCAACACTTCCACCAAGTCTTCTGGAATATTCATGCAGAAGAAGCCATCCTCACTATCTTGTTCCACCTCATACTTCTTCGACAATGTGCTCGATAAGCACTCAGGCAACCAAGGGAGAGGATAGTGGTAAAGTGAGGCTCTCCCCGTCATGTCCTTGCTCACATCCTTCCACACATCCAACACACTGTCCACGCGAGCTCGCATCTCCAGGGTCAGAACCGAACTATACCAAGCCAGCAAGATCGACAGATCCAAGTCTAGCTGGAGGTTGGGCAATCAGACCATACGGTCGTAACGCGCTCTGCAGAATGGCATCCAGCCGATCATGATGCTTCAAGTAGGTGCGGATCAGCTCGACCTTGCTGGTCAAACCCTAGTCATAAGCCACACAGACGCATTAAAATATCACAGGTAACACCACAGCTAACGTCACAGATAACATCACACACAAGACTTACCTTTGCTTGTTGCTGACCTAAATCTTCAAAGAACACTCCCAAGATCGATACCACTTCAATAAAGTACCCATTCGCAAGGATCTCCAATGCACGCTAAAGAGCAGGGCCTTGGAACATAGAGCTGCATCTCGAGACGCTTCTCCGCCATGTCCAGCAGGTAATCAATGCGATTGATAGCAGTGGCAACTTCATTATCCAAGGAGATATTACGAGCTCGTTTGAAGTCTGATTCCATAATTGCACGCACTTCCTCTGCACTGTAGTTGTGCTCGCCTTTGAGTCCCACTGCCAACATAGTTGCCATATACAACCGTAATCGAATATAACGTCGTGTCGTACGAACGCTCGACTTACTGTCCTTCGATTCGCTTTTTCTACTTAACATCTGGTTCATTTCAAAGGAGCGGGAATCTATCTCTGCAAACAATGCCACAGCATGAGATAACTGACTGTCGCCACTGGAATCAGGCATATCGCGAATGCTTGGCTTGTTCGGGTCAGCCTCCTCACTGTGACTTGTAGAAAGTCTCTGATCAACAGCGCCACATCCCATGATTTCTTGCAGTTGTGAACTCAAATTAGAATGCCCATCAATTTTTGCCATCCATGGAATTCCATGCATAAATGATGGATTCCATCTTCTCCTTTCTGCTGTGTGAGTATCCCACAACATGAAGAATTCAGTATCTTTCACTGTTTTGCAATTCATGATTAGTAAATGATGGTAACTCATTAAAAGTCAAAACTCGTTCGGAACAAAACTCATTAAAATTCAAGAAATCTAATGCCATTCTCTGAAAAACTTTCTACATTTAACTTCGCATTCTGCTTATCCTATTTATAAACCCATAAATTAGACTTTTCCAATGAAGAGCATTTTCAATTCCATCTTTCGCTGAAAGCGGCTAAAGAAGATCGCTGTTGCTCAAGAAGAAGAGGCTAATAAAGAAATTAATATAACGAGAAGTCACAGGTAAGAAGAGTACTTAGTCTCATAGTAAGTGGTTGGAGAATGGAGAATAACAAGAGGTCTTTACAAATAGCACTGCTGATTTACGAGGTGATGAAAAAAAACTGCCAAGCAGCCGAGCAAGAAAATATCCAGGGAGGGTGACTGTGCAAGCTGCCCAACAAACAAACAAACAAATCCAATCCCAAGCATCACGGCATTTTGCTCAGTAAAGAAGAATTGAATTCGACCTCTGAAATAACTTCTCTATTTTTAAAGAAGATCTAATCTTAATGGAAACAATGACTGCAAATCCTTTGTCATCAGTTCCTGATCTTTCTAAACACAGATTTAATCATGTTCTCTTAGATGGAAAGTTAAGTGACTTCACTCTAATTTATAAACGAGATGGTGAAGAAGACAGAGAAGTTAAAGTGCACAAGATCTTTCTCTATGCTTCCTCCGAGTATTTCCAGAAAATGTTCGATGGACCATGGAAGGAAAAAACTTCTGCTAACATAGCCTTGACTGATTCCATTGACTTTACTGTCTTTCAAGTGTTTCTAACTTATCTATACACTGGTTCTTTCGAAGGAGATACGCTTTCCCGGTTTGGCTTTGATTTATATACATTGGCAGACTACTATGCAGTGCCTGAGCTGACAAAAAGTGTTGTAACGACCATGAAGCAGTCTATGACAATTGACAACTGATTGATCGCGTCTTCCACAATATGGTACTGCCTTGTGATAAAAATACTGAGAAGGCGAAGGAACCGAACGATGATGACATTGACAGTGACATGGATATGTTCGGTAGCAAAGGAGAAGGAGACTATTAAACGCCTTCTCTTTTACTCTTAGTCTAAAGTTTAACCAACCAACCTACCGTAATCTTCTTTCTGTGGTAGTTCTGCAATTTGTGTTGAATCTTTGCCTGTTTATTCTTATCACCGTGGTGAAGAGTATGATATTATTTGAGAAGAAGAACCATGAGTTTCATTATATTCCAGTTTAAAGCAAATTGTAATAACTTAATAAGGCGATACTAGAAGTAAAACCTACGTGGTACAGATTGGATCATGGATAGTGTCAAGAAGCTTAATGGTTTACTGTGTACTGGTGTTAAAATAGCAGAGACTGCTCGGGTGTCATATGTCCATATTGTTGTCATAATTCCTCTGATTGTCACCCAATTCTGTTGCATTCATTCTAAGTGATTGAGTTAGTCGGATTGCTCTCAATTGAACATTGTATCCGTGAGCGGAGAAGTTTGAAAATGATGTATTCTGAATCTTCACAGGTCATATTCTTGAAGGGTATGAAAGGAAAGAGTTTAGTTTTAAGTACAATAAGCAGCAGTCTTCTTTGAATTCATTCTCTTATAATAGAAGAACAGTGTAGAAATCCGAATAGCAATACATAGACCATCAATCATAGGCAACAGAGTGATAGCTTGTTAGAGTCATTACTATTTACACACCTGCTAATCAATCCAACAAAACCACACTAATAAGGAAGAACTAATTAACACTACATACGTTATCTACATTTGAAAAGGCTATGACTCTAGTCTATCGACCAGAGAACGATCTCGAAGGTAACAACCAAGAATGATCGCTTGGTCGATACTTCTCCACATTGCGAGTTTCTTTTGCTTTGCTTTTGCTTCAAGAACTTCCGCTCATGACTACCTATTCTTAGAGGCGGAAGGGTGGGAGTCTTCTTCTGTTCAACTTTTGAAATAGAAGCGGATGATGATTTGGTGCTTGCTTGCTACTGGGCATGTTGACTTGCTGATACTCGTTATTAAGGCTGCAGATAATGCTAAGCTATGTGACAGTCCACTGCATGGCCGATGGCATCAAAGCCTTTAACAATCTGATTGTGGCTGAAGTCTAAAATTAATATCCACTTGTTCAACTCTAAGTTTCTGTACATTTCCATGCGATAAGATGCCAACAGTGTCAGCATTTCTTCATGTTGGCATTGAATCAGATTGAATGACAAGTCTAGCAGATGCAGTTGACTATTCTTGTTCTTAAGCACAGCTCGAAACAAGCTGTTAGCCGTAGGGTAGCAATCTTGTTTTCTTATAGTGGTCTGCCACTTGAGCCATATCTTCACTTCCGCTCTTCCCGGCTCACATCGATAGCTCATAGCTTCAGCAAGAACAGAGAGCATCCCATGAACAACTTCTGGTGAGTTCCATTCTGGTCGAAAGCTATACTGCAAAGTGTGTTGCTTGACCCATGGAGGGCGAATAGTTTCTAGATTCTTTGCATAAATGAGTATTCCTCATTGCCTAAATTCAACCAAGCTTTCCAAATAGCTCTTCAACAATTACCAAACACACTGCGTTGATCTTTCGACTGGTTCCAAGAGAGCGAGTAACAGGCGAGGGGCATGATCTAACAATTGTTGTATAGACAAATTCCAGCACGCCATCGCTAAGAGAAAGGAAAGAGGAGTAGAAAGCAAAAAACAGACAGCACTCACTTTCTTTTATCAAACAAAGCTTGAAGAACATCGAAGGAAGTCCGACCAACAGGTAAAGATGCTCCATCATCTGCCAGACACCTACATGAATGCAATGGAGTAAATCCAGTATCCAGGGTATGCGTAGTTATTGTTGTTTGCACAGAGTGTGAGAAAACTGCTGCTGTGTTTTCCGTTTCGTTTCTTGATTGTCCAGGATAATTGATAAAACTTTCTGATTTATCTATTTTGATCATTTTCTCTCGTTTTCTCATCATTTAAAAAAGATCTTTCACCATTAAGCATAATAAAGAGCTTATTCTTAAAGTCTTGAGTCATTATTATTCGTCCATCGGGAAATCTATCGACGATATTGCAACTCAATGGAACGTTCCAACTAATGGTGTCTACGACTGGAACTCCTTATTTCAATAGAGTAAACTCTTTCAGCAGCATTCTTCTGACATCTTTCATCATGTCAATGAAGAAGACATCGATCTGCTACTTCTTTGATCACCCTATTTCGTATCTATCCGAAGCTGCTGCTTTTATTTATGAGCAAACAGGTCGATGATTGTCTGTATCTACAATTTCAAGAGTTCTTCACGACTATAATGCTAAAAGAAACAGTATTGAACTTCGCGCGATGGCAGAACCCGCCATTACGAGAGATGTTTCGGTGTCATATAGTGCAGCTATAATATTGTCTCACAGTCATCCATAGGTGATACGAGCATGGGTTTTTGAATGATCTTGGAGTAGGTTGAATGAATGATCCACTTTTCGCAGATCATTCATCCAGCCTACTCCAAGATCGTTCAAAAACCCATGCTCGTATCACCCATATGGAAGACTGTGAGACAATAGCATCGTTATATTCTTTCTTCCACCCTATTCCTACGACTTTGCGCCAATTGTGTTGAGTTTCACAAGATGAAAGCATATCTAAAGAGAAAATATGTAATGAAATAGATTACAACAGACAAAAGGCTAGTTGAAGCTTTTAAAGAGATAAAGGAATCGCATGCTTTTAAGTATTTCAATCATTGGGGATATTATTAACTGTTTCTTCTTAGTACAATGCAGAACTCAATCATTACTATCTTCGTTATCTAACTTTCTTTTTCTGTTGGTTTTCCCCTTGTTAGAAAGAGCAAGCTGAGCTTCTAATTGCCTTCTCTCCTCTTCCATTTCTTCCTTTTAGCTCTTGGATAATTTGGTTATCTAACGCTGTAATTTCTAATGCTTTAAGTTCTTTCTGCTGTTCTTTAAAAGATAGACTGACTGAAGTCACTAATCGACTATATGAGGAGAGAGCCTCTTGATCAGTAGAAGAACATGATGCTTTCGAAGGATGGCACGTGCTTTGCATTCCTATCAGTGGCTACCATTCTAGTCATATCATCTGTATTCCTTGTAAAGAAGGCTTTCCAATTGTGGGATGGCTCCCCACGATCATGAAACATGGTAAACTACCACCTTTTAGACACAATTTCCATTTCGCACCAATTTCACAGATATTCCTGGGAAACTCTTCATCCTAGTTGGTTGGAGGTCTCGAACATTTATGACATGAACAAATACTTGCATGAAAAATAGTTTTATGAAATTTTTGAATGATCTTCAATAATCAAAAGCGATGAAAGATCAGCAAATAGATAATTCAATTTCAGAATAGATAAATCACAAAGTTTTCTCGATTATCCCGGATAATCGATTTTTGGGTTTCTCACACGCCGTGCAAACAACAATGAGTTGAGCAGTTGTCTGGACAATGAGTTTCCCACGCAATATAAGACTCAGCCAAAGTTCCAGGAGTTTGGTCCAGCCAAGACCCTCCACTCAACTCGATAAATTTTTTGGTTGCTCCTCGTTCTCGACCTATACGCACATTCATTCGCTTCCGTTTGGTGCTATGTATTATTTGAGACTTTATCTACAAGAGGAAGCAATAACCAATCAATATTTCGATATATTGAAGGAGATATAGCGTCTCAAAGTGAGGATACTTTTTGAAACACCAGCTGGACAAGGCCAGGAGGGTGTCCAGACAGCTACCCACACACTCCAATGTCAGCAGGGAAATGAGCTTCAGCTTAGAAGAAATCGACGCTATAAAGAACAAAGTTAGAGCTTCAGGCTTCGATATCCCTCATATACAGGATGATTTAACTTGGAAATTGTTATTGGACGATAAAGTCCTTACTAAGATTGAGTTCGCTAAGATCAGGGCGGCTATCTTATCAGCTGCTACTCCTGCTCTCCAACCACAAGAAGGCAAGTGCTTTTCTTCTTTGAGCTCATCCATTGCCTCCTCCTCCACTTACACTTTTCAATTTCATTTCTTGGTGCTTCCGTTTACTCCAACAGGCGTGGCCGGTGGTGTGGATAATGCGATTGAAGGACTATATACACCAAGTGAAGCACCTTCAAGCATAGAAAAGGAAGCTATTGATGCTCACCAGCGAGGCCATACAATGTTTTCTCCATGCAGCAATTCCTTTGTCGTCGTTGCCACCTGTCTGGCCTATGAACAAATTGCTGCTCAACAAGATGCCAGGATGATCAAACTGGGAGAAATGGTAGTGGACGACGTCAATGCAGCTCTCAATAATCAGCATTCCATGGGCTACTGCTCGCAGAAAAAAATGAAAGAAGAGGGCATTACAGCCCTGCTCACTTCTAACCTGGAGAAATGCTATAACCATTATTGCTCTCAACAGAAACCATCTCTACTACCTCTGCAAAACGAGAAGACTTACTTTATGCATCAGTGTGCAACCACTGAGGCCATCAAAGGAAATGTCGATATCGGAGTATTCTATAAATTTGAAGAGACAGACTCGTCCTTTTTCGTTAAAGTCAGGAGAGTAATATATCCCATGGGATTTTTTGAGTTTACGAAGACGTCTACAAAGCAGATTCCCGATAAACTTCCTCAGGCATCCTTGTATGCCAATGCATTGTTCAGAACAATGAAGTTTGCAGAGATGAAGACTTGGGTTCCCTTACTGGGAGTGGTGATGAGTGAATCAGAGTTCGTTGTGAAGCTCTATTCGCTTACCATCGTTGATGAGAAGAAGTGGAAGATTGCAGAAATTGACATCCTGAAGTCCAACCTTAACAGTGCATCAGTGATACAATTAATTCATATGATGGCAGGTTGGGTGGCATATTGTGCTAACTTTCTCACCTCTGAACTAGCGAAAGCTCGGTTCAGAGGTGCAATCAATGAGAATCTCCGTCTACGCCACACGAATGTGGCTATTATTGGACAAGAGGTATTCGAGTGCTTTGATTATCGAGTCATTTCCGATCGTTGTAGAACAGAGGAGGTTCTTCGTGATCCTCAATGGTACCAACTAGGCGATTTGAATGTGGAGTGTGTTGTAGATTGGAGCAATCCAATAAATAGTAGTGACTGCCTCAAGATAATAAAATATCCCTTTGTTGAAGGCACACACCAACCTATTCACGTAAAGCACTTGGCCATGGTCATGCAGAAGCTGTTAGATATGCATAGCAAGAACGTCGTTCATGGCGATTTGAGGTATGCAAACATTGTCTTCAGCAAGGTAAATACATCCCCTTTATATAGCAAGCTCATTGACTTCGACTACAGCGGAGTAGATGGTGAGGCAGCTTATCCTACTCGATTCAATTTGGATATACCTGATGGAAAGAGACACCCCGAGGCATTGCCTGGCGAGCTATTGCATAAGGAGCATGATGTGTATTCATTCAAATGGATGTGTTCTCAGTATAGACCTAAGAGTATAGACCACCAAGCATCATGGCAGGAGTGGATTGATAGCGAGGACAGTGATTTGACACAAGGTGTGAAGATTTTCGAGAGAATTGGTGATGAAGAATTAGAGTGTGTGGTGCCCACTTTGAACAAGTTATTATGTGACAGGTAGAAAACAAGAAAAAGTTTCTTGTTAAAGATGTGTTGCATTATGTATTGGTTAATGAGTATTAGTCCAAGTTATTAAAGATAATTGAACTTAAGACATCATGTTGGCTTCACTAGTTGTTTCCTTATTCAAGAGATCCAGATAAAAGTGCACATCCCCATTGCTGATGGCGCGGCCTTTTCCCACCTGGGCTTGCCACGTGGTCTCTTCACCAATCTACCTACACAGTCCAGGGAATAGTGAAGTACCCTCTCAGTGGACCAACACATGGTACATGGTGTGCAAAAGGAAGAGAAGACGAACTATAATTATCTTATAAACACAAAACAACCAACTACTACCACTACCAAACGGCCACCTATCATCTTCATCAGATACATATATCATTAAAATACTTGAACTATGAACGATACGATGGTAGATATACATAAATTTGGATTGAAGCAACGAATCGTCGATAAATTGAAGATAAAGAAGATACATTACTTGGCTGAGACTTTAGAATGAGAAACCGAACCTTTATTGGAAAGAGAAACTCCACGACTCATAGTAGGAAGGAAAGCCGCAAATATACCCTCAACAGCTGAACCAAAAAGCTTTGAGCTGCCCTTGCTACGACCTTTCTTGCGACTTTTGTTTGCTAACCAGAGTGTAGGAGAAGGAATGAAATAATCAGACCAATTTCAAAGAGAAGAGAATCCTTACCATTCATAACATAGGCCTAGACTAATTAATTAATCATGACATCTTCTGACGCGCCGCGAAGGAGCCAGAAATGATTGACATGATCTATTACATCCTGTCGAAGCAGCCAACAGGTGAAATGCTGTGGTGATAACAACTTCCTCGCTTGAACAAGGCTTCGAATACAATAAGGGATAGTCCCATTGTCACCACCAAAACCCACCAAATTATCCCTTTTACACGAAGGTTTGAAGGCTGACATCGCAAACTCCATGGAGCAGTATGCTTGTACTTCCCTCAAATTATGACGATAGCGCTCTAACTCTTGTTTAAACTGCTCTTCTCCATAGAAATGAATCAGCCGATCAAGCACCCTATTAGCTAATAAGTGAATAAAGGAATCATAAGGTTGAAATGACTGTAACAGAGAGATATGAGGAGGCCACAATGTCGAATTATTGCCAAATGTTGTGTTCCTCACTTTCTGTGCAATATACCACATATTCTCATCTCGAAATCTGCCCACACCATCTTCTTCACTGTCATTATCTCCGTTAAATTTGAATTTGGCAAATTGATCCCATCCTGTTACAACAGATTGATTACGAAAACGTCGTGCATGCTTCCAAGAGAGATCATCCTTAGGCCACTCTAACAGCCATCGTAGTATTAACATGCTTTCATCAAATCTCTCCGTTACGATTAGAAAGATCTTATAGGAGGTCACTTTCTCTGCCAGGTTGTGGAAGAAGATATGCTTGAAGTTAGCGTGGAAAAGGGATACTCCTGTCTGCTCTTGGGAGATGGCCTCCAGCCCCCACTCCCGTACATACCAGGGCGGATGGAAAGATGAACGAAGATGATGAAGAGGTTCGTAAGGAATCGATTGGGATTGTAATGTACTGATAAAATCGTGGTATGTGATGTTTTTTCGTGGTTGTATACCATAAAAGTACCATGCACTATAAAATCTCAAGCCTGGATGACGTGTTGAAGAAACATGAAGAAAGGGCTTCTTCAGAAGATGATATAATCTCTTTGATAGACGATTATGAGCTAACCAAGCATCAAATGGCGCAGTACGATACCCTGTGCCAATACTGTTCAGAATATACTCTCGATGACTATCTTCATACATAGACCACATTCGACCTGAGTCATTCCAATGAGGAAGGAAGCAATTCATGCCTTGGTTTTGACAGAGTTCTGTCCAAAGAATACAAGCAGCAGAACTAGATCCTGTCTTATGGGGTTTATTGTAAAATATCCTCTTGGATCGCCCTTGGCCACTTGCAGAAAATGGACAAAGATAGGGATGATGGAAATAAGTTTCATTGGATAGACACTGTCTAGATTCTTCGGTTGGAAATAGCACATTCTTCGCAAATACTTCTCGATCACCAAGGAAATGATCAATTTCTTCATATTGACTAGATAGAGGCTGTTTGAAGAAAGATGAGAGATCATGATGGTGGAAGACTGTTGTTGTTGGAGTCGTTGTAGTAGCAGTAATGGAGGAGTGATTTGTTGGAGTGGTGTTAGTAGTGGGATGTTGTCTTTCTTCCTTGTCATGGTTTGGGGAAATACTGTGGATATTGGAAGAAAGCATGGAGATGATGAGGATGAAGATCATCACCATGGAGACGTCTGATAACCAAGAAGACATCCTCTTTAGCAGATCTTCTTACCTGATCCTTCCGATCTAGCGATCGCTTCTCTTGTTCTGCTCAGATTGCATGCTGATGACGTTCCGGTTTTTGCAAAACTCGCATTAATCGAGTTGAAACGGCATTGATTCAGCGGGAGAGCACACTGGAATCCACATCTTATTCCATGGAAGTATAGCCAAGTTCTGGAGGAATGACAACATCTAGCGTGTGCCAAAACTCGTGTCCGCGGCAAAACGTTTCTACACTGTGGTCGTTGACTTGTCGTTGACAAACGACCACAGACGTCCATTGTTGATCTTTTGTCTTTAATGACGATATCTTTGACATGGAGCACTCAATCTCCACTCCAAGCAGCAATATGACACTTCTAAGTATTTCCTTTCTAAATATTATGAATTCATGCAAATCGGATGAGTATCATAACCATTCCAGGCAAAAACGTCTTGTTGTTGGTCCAGGTCCACCTATCAGAGAGAGAATGGTGAAGATTCTTTGCCTTTTCATCCATGAAATCGTCTTCTTATGATTAACATTTCATTTGGTAGGTGATTTCTTGCATCATCACCATCGCCAATTGTGACTTTTTAGTGGTCTACAATGCTCTCCGCATTCTCCACATGTGGAGAATAGTCAAACCCCAAGTGGATAATGCAAACACTCATGTGTTGCATCAACTTTGACTTGCAACCTTTCTTCTGGCAGTACCAATGAGCGTACTGATTATAACATGCCAAACAAGCGGACCATCCATCGTCTACCCACAACGCATTGTCGCGAGGAACTCGTCGCTGTTGACTACAGATGGGATTCGTGCAGAAAAACGGATTGCCAACTTGGAGGTAGGAAGGGTTTAGGGTTAGGGTTAGGGTTAGGCCATAGCTGCCAGCACGCAAACGAATTTTTGCTTAAATCCTTATGATGTGCTTCTTCTTGAAGTCGCATCCTGTTTTGGTTGTTTAAGGAGGGCTTTCTTCCTGTTTTCTGAATTGGTTCTTCACCATCTTCTTCCCTCTTTCGTTTCTTGCGTTCACTAAAAAACAACAGATCATAGGTGAAATAAACTTTATGATGTCAACAACAAGCGATATCATACTTTTTGAACTTCCACATAGGCACGCCAAAGTGCTCACATACTGCCTTTATGGACATGTGGTGCTTTCCCCCAACAATAAGATCGAAAATCATATCAAGTTTCCCAGAGTCCGACACTTCTTCCCCACTCGGGAGATTAATGGCTGAGGCTTCTTCCTTGGTACTAGTATTCTGTGGGTCTTGATTCTGAAGAAGGATAGGGTCTTCTTCGGTCTGAAGAGCGGGGTCTTCATTGAGTTGTCGTTTCTTGTTGTTGACAGCCCTACAAAGATCGCATCATGCATTGTTCATGACCATCCCCAGGACGAGGGAAAAACAAAAAAGGATAACTTACGCTCTAAGTGTCGATCTGGAGTATCCATAGCGCTTGATGGCTTCGGTCATTAAGATTCGCCCTGCCACGATCTCTTCAGCTGCTTCATCTTTGGAGTGATTAGCACGCTCTTCCTCCTGGATCGACTTCGCATCGCGATTAGGGGATGTTAGACCTAGGAAGGAACCAATATTGTGTAAAAGATTCATGATTTGCTCGAAATCCAATTGGAAATCAAAAGAACAATTTTGAGTGAAACAAGATGACGACTGCCAAAATTCCATACAGCAGCGGTCGCCCACTGTGGTCGTTACCCGCGGACACGCGTTTTGGCACAGACACGAGTTTTGGCACACGCCAGACATTGTCAAGATGGAAGGTGTTGAAGAGGTGGCTCTCTTGTTGTTGTTCATGGGATGTTATCTCAAGCTCATAATTAAATCACCCGAATTAAAAGTAAAAAACAACAAATTGTGCCATGGCCAAGAAAATTCTCCTCGTGATCGCCCACACTTCCACTAAGGGCACCTCCCACAAACTGGCTCATCGTTATGAGACGCGTGCAGTGAGCTTAGGCTGTGAAGTCAAAGTACACGACCTCTATCGCGACCCCAAGGCTCTCTCCTATGCTGCCTTTGAAGAAGTCACTGAGGGTTCTAGCCCACAGGGGCTACTTCCGTGAGTTCCTGTCTTGGGCAGATGAGTATGCCTTCTTCTTCCCTGTGTGATGGATAGATGCTCCTGCTATTCCGAAGAACTTCTATGACGTCGCCTTCATCGCAGCAGGTTTTGCCTAAAAGTTGAGAACAATGGGTCATTGGGTCTGTTGAAGGACAAGCCTGCGAAGTTCATTGTGTCCACCGTGGGCCTATAAGCTGGGTCTGGCTCCTCTCATTACTTCCTGGAAGATGCGCTTGGGTCATGTTGGTATCGTAAGTGCTTCCGTATTTTGGGTAAGCGTCGCTGGAGGAAAGACGACTTTGTAGAGAAATGCACACGGAAGTATGTGGAGACTGCTGTCGTTCTTTAGACTTAAGTTATGATGCACGGGTATTTTTTGAGGCAGATGATGACTTCCTCTTCTTAGACCAGCTGGGATTCAACTCTTTCTTGTATTATGATATAGTTTCCATCCACCTTCCAATAATGATGATGAATATAATTGATACTTGATAGTATAAATCAAAATGTTCTTCTCTTGATCTTCGTGCAATTCCAACGACAAAGCTCCAGAGCTGGAAAATCAACTTACTAGCAGGTTACGCAATTTCAATGATAGTGGGGTTACAACTCTCCTTTTCAGGGTTTTAGGGTGTGTTGTAGTCAGCTTTGGTTGGGTGGATGGAGCAAAGCGATTGGATGGAGCAAAGCGATTTCTATAGTAGCACTTCAAGAAGATAATCGATGGTGTCGAAGGAGCTACTGATGCAGCGGAGGAAGGAGGAGAGCCCGAAATATGTTGAACAGTAATGGCACATTGAGGAGCGATAGACCGAGACCACTTACTGAAGAGTCCATAGCCAAGTTATCAACAACATAACAAGCACAGTCTTACGGTTGGAGATGACAAGGCAAAAGAAAGTGTTATTGACTTGTATTGTGAGCTCGTGACCGCAATCGACATTTTCCAAAGCAAATCGTTTTCTTGGAAATGGTCTCTTGACCCCTCTGTACTAAACTCCTAACGGAGGAATGTTAGCGAACGATGCCAATACAGCTCTCAGTAATCGTCATTTCATTTCAATGAAAGAAGAGGGCAGCCCTGCTCAGTTCTAACATAGACAATGTTGTAATCTTTATTGCTCCCAGCAAAAGCCATCTCCGCATCTGCGAAGTGAGAGGACTTACTTCATGCATCGGTGTGCCACTACAGAGGCCATTAAGCAGTAAGGGAAACGTCTTCGTAGACCAAAGTCTTCATCTCAATAGATCGAAGAACAGGACAGTAGGATTCCATCATGCCCAATCCTCCCACAAGATCTTCTAAAACACTCACAAGAAGAGAAGACGAACTATAATTATCTTATAAACATTCAACAACTAACTACTACCACTACCAAACGGCCACCTATCATCTTCTTCATCAGATAGAAAATCATAAAATACTTGAACTATGAACTACTGCAAGTGTGATACGATGGTTAATAACAACGATACGATGGTAGATATACATAAATTTGGATTGAAGCAACGAATCGTCGATAAATTGAAGATAAAGAAGATACATTACTTGGCTGAGACTTTAGAATGAGAAACCGAACCTTTATTGGAAAGAGAAACTCCACGACTCATAGTAGGAAGGAAAGCCGCAAATATACCCTCAACAGCTGAACCAAAAAGCTTTGAGCTGCCCTTGCTACGACCTTTCTTGCGACTTTTGTTTGCTAACCAGAGTGTAGGAGAAGGAATGAAATAATCAGACCAATTTCAAAGAGAAGAGAATCCTTACCATTCATAACATAGGCCTTCATAAATCTCTCTTGTTCTTCCTTGGAGAAAAATTGCCGTTTCTGTACTACCAGAAAATAGTAAACCACTACGAGTGAGAAGAGAATGACGAGTGAGACACCAAGCCCAGTCGCTTCTGGGCTGTAATACAAGGTAATAATAAAGATCATCACGAAGAAACCAATCACCACCAAAGCTCCAGGAATACCAAACGGACTTCTCAGACCTCTCTCCATACTCGAAAACCTGGTGGCAAAGATCATGTAAGCAGCCATCAGAAACCAGTACATGATGGAGTTTAAAAGCTGAGCAAACTCCGTATAGACAGATCCATAGTTCTCCACTTTATAGTAGCCCACAAGAAGAACCAGGAAACTCAAGATGGAGCATACCAACAAAGCCATTGTAGGCTTTTGACCAACTTTCATTCCACTACCCTCAACTTCGCCATCGTCCTTCCCTCCTGGTACAACAGCAGTAGCTCCACGAAGTGGCGCACTACTGTCTTTCACTCGATGCCCCTGACCCATTGCCAGAAAAGGGGGAAGTAACCCAGAACCAGCCATGGACCGCATTTGACGAGCGGCACAATACAAAAACCCAATATAGGCACCAAGCGCTCCAGGTAAAGATAAGAATGTGATCCCCTCAATATCTGCTCTCGGGAAAACAAGGCTCAAACCCATATTATACGCGTACGGTTGATTCATGACGAGGGTATCATTGTAGACATAGGCTGATTGAGCTACAACAGACGCAAAAGCTACCAAAGCAGACCAGGTCATCACGTGGACCAAAGATCTAGGTACAACATCATTACTCTACAAATAGAAGTTACCAATAACTGTTCCCCTGATGAGAACAGAAGAGACAACCATACCTGTTCATCCAAACAAGTGCGCAATGCATCCAAAGTTGAGAGAAGATAAGTAGCATACGGAAAGCCCAAGAGAAAGTGATCAGGATTTGAGTCCCATCGTGAACCTTGCAAATTGTGCAAGGAGCCTTTGGTGGTTGCACCAAAGATAAAGATAAGCTGAATAACAAAGATAGTCACACCCAACAACCCCACTGCCCACCAAATTAATCGCATCTGAAAATAGTGTAGCAGATTGAAGATGACCAGAACAGCCAGCCATACAACTATCTGATGGTTGGCATCGTAGTGATAAACATCATAGAAAATGGTATTTAGACGATTAGTGCTGAGTGCTGCATAGAGAAGATATTTCCCAGTCTCAATCATACCCGCGATATAACCCATCATCGGGCCCAACGTGGCGCGAGAGTAGCCATAACAGCCACCTGAGAATGGTACAATGGAGACCATTTCGGCAAAACTGAAGGTCCACATGAAGAAAGCGAAAGTGTAGACTGCAACAACAAGGAAGTAGAGGTAAAAGCCCAGCACAGCATAACCTTGATTCCATCTGGAGATCTGACGACCACACATGACACAAATGCCTACAAGAAGCAAAAACACACCCACAGTTCAATCAAAAGGACTTGGAACAGGAAGAAACTCAATTCACCTACCCAGAGCATAAACATAGAAGAGTCCGCCTCTTCCAAACAATTTCTTCACCCAGTTACTCATGATGACAGCTGACAGCTCTCTTGTGATTCAATCCGATTCACCCTGAATCAGAATGCTGGAATGCGAATGCAGAATGCAACGATGTTCGACTGAACACACCATCGTCACCAGAAGCGCTTTTCACCTTTCAGCCACAAAAGTCCGTTTTTCCTTCTTCGTGAAAAGAAACCCGTTTTCAGAGTTTTGGGATTGAATGAAAATGATTCAGAGCTACTCCGTTCTGTTATATTTTACATTTATCCAACAACCTAACATTTTCTTCAGAGTCAAGCAATAACCACTTTGTTCCCTTATTCCTCGTGAAAGCTCTAGAAAGAACCTGAACTTGTAGTAACTATCTACTTTAACCATCTTACTTCACCTCCAACAATTCCATCGGCAAACCACAGTTATATCAACACAACAATGCGCAGTAAAACAACGAAAACCAGCAGCCTCAACTGTTCAGCCAACAACTCGGAATGGAAATTGCAATGCGATATGGACTGCTTACTTCAAGAACAGAAGAGATGGAGCTGCAGATTTATACAGTGGAATAGCTAATTAATTCCATTTCACCATCAGAGTAGAGGCTGTTCCGGGCAAGTCTGATCTTTACTTCAAAAGACCACATGCCAGATAGATAACTCCCAAAGAAAGGACTTACCAGTTATAATTGTATGTTTTTGTGATCCACTGATCAAGTATCGGACTTGTCTTCTTGATCAACCAATACATCTCCTTCATCTTCTTTCTTCGCTTGTAACGCTGCTATTCTTCTTTTATTTCTCGCACTAATAAGTCTCCATGTGTTATCCTGCTCGAATTTGGTCAAATTTGCCCAATTAGCAATTCTTCTTGTGGTTCCATCTGGGTTGATGATGATTGGCCCTAAGTCATCCAATTTGAGGGTATCACCCAAAGAAAGCTTGCGATAGCCTTCACTATTGTCAGAGACTGGAGGGAGCAGCGGAATTTCATCCTGAGTCGCATTTTCAGAGGAAGTCTGTCCTTCCAACGATGACGGTTCAATGCTACTTGCCCAACATGGTTGCAAAGGCAAAAGCCTGGATTTAAAGATTGCCATGGCATAAAGAAGCAATGTGAAGGCAAGCATCATGATGTTCCCTGTTCATGCAATCCACAGTGATGAATGCAATGATCAAATCAAAAATCAGACTTCTGGAAACAAACAGAAGGCGGAGAACAAAAACGTGTTTACTGTCGTCTAGCAAAACCACTCTGGCAATGCTGGGTAGTGAGCCCGATTCCGGGACTGCCACTTCCCACTCTGTTTGGCTCTCTGTTCTCGCTGGGTGTTGTCTGCTGTCTTGCTGCTTGGCATTCGTTGAGAAGATAAATCCATTTCAACTCCTCAATCATGTTCCAGTCTGTTGTTAGAAGATCTGCTCCTATTGCTCGCAATGTGCGCATGATGAGCCATGGCCACGATGCCCAGGCTGAAGCTGCTCGTTGGAAGAAGCTCTCTTTCGGTGAGTTAGACAGTGCCCTTCAACTCCATTTAATTAATATTCAATCACCCATGCTGATATTTTCTCCGTTTATTATTAGGAATGGTCGGACTTTCCGCCGTTTTCGGAGCCTTTACTATTCTCACCGGCCACCACCACGAGCACGCCAGAGATGACTTGCCTTACATGCACATCCGTGCCAAGCCTTACCCTTGGAGATGCGACTGCAGCGTCTTCGATGGCAAGTGCTGGGAAAAGTGCGATGCTGAGAGCAAATAAATTAATTACTGAGTTGACATTGTAAGATCTTTCCGGAGAGGTTGGTGTACCTGACAATGAGCTGACTGACCCTTTCACGGAGCCCCAAAACTCAATAATTAAGTTAACTACTTCCTTTCCTTTTTATCTTCCATTGGGAAGTGTATTCTTTGAGGTTAAAATGACATAAGCACATCCCAATTCAACAGCCATGCTTTATTATTAATATTATAAAGCACCGTACTCATAAAGCTTGAACGAACGATTGTTGAGTCCAAACAAACGACACTATATGCAGTAAGAATGTCACAGAGTCAACCTTCCGTGAAACGTAACCCATCTCTTTCAAATAACCACACTTCAGGTTGTGACAGTATCTATAACTATTTGCTCAACGTGGTTAAGCATCAAGTGCAGCAGTCTTCTTCTTCTCACTTGAGGTCAAAGGATCCTGCGTCTCAGAAGCATCCTGTCCTTCTTCAGCGAACCCACACGAAGTATCCTCTTCTTCGGCCTGCAGCGCAGCCAACTTGTCCACCAAAATTCTCGAGGGTTCGCCAACCTTTTCTTCGCGTTCATGCAGCTCTTCAAACTGCTTACCCATCTCCTTGGACACCCAGATCAAGAAGATGGATCCGACCACACCAACCACCGAGCCATAGCTGGCGTAAACATCAATTAGTCGTTGTTACTGGCAGACTTTAAGAATGGAGGAAACTCTTACTTGGTTAGATCAACAACGCTCGTGGCAAACGCGTTCGTAACTAGGGATCCAGCAGCTTTGGCACTACGCTGACCGAAGGTATCAATCCACGACTTGCACTTGAACTTAATAGATGTGGACGTCATTTGATAGAGAATTTCTTTGGTGGGATTGTTGAGAGCATAGCTCATACCTTTCATCACCATCATCACCGCAAAAACCATCTAAAATACAACCAGGTTAAGAAATGGCGGCACTTACAAAGCATCGAAGACAAGCTTTCTTACCCAAATGGATGGCATCGCCCATACCAAGGCAGCGCAGATTAACAACAGGACCGGGAAGAGAACAAGAGTCGTTGTGAGACCAAAACGATTGATAATCATGCCTGTACCGAAGAGAGAGAACAAGAACGAAATGGAGTTTGTGGTCTGCCCGAAAAATCCCATAAATGATGCGAATGCTCTCAGAGCAGCCTGAGGATCATCGGGATACAAAGCCGCATAGCGCTCCTTGGCAAGCACTTTCATCATATAGTCTACGATAGTTACTTGGACCATGTAAAAGGAAGAAATGACAAAAATTCCTTTCACATAGTCATGCTCATAGAAGAGATAAAAGCCTTCCAAAATACCCTCTTCTTTCTTCCCAGACTTCTTCACGGAGGTTTCCTTCATACTGCCTTGCTCCATTATCTCGCCGTCAGAAGGTGCACCAAATCGTTTTACATAATAGTACATAGCAGCAGTCATCATGAACATAATCAAGGAGCCTGTCAGGTAAAGGGCAGGGATGCCAAGATAGTCAGCCTGAGTGGCTAAGGTGGGACCTAAAATAGATCCAATCTGAGCTCCAGCAACAATAAGACCAAAATTCTTTTTGGCAAAATTAACATCTACAGAAGCATTGACAAGAGCCCAATAACACTGTACAACCATGGATCCAAAGGACTCAATGGTGACATAGGACAACCAGCCAAGAAAGCGAGTAGGATCAGCTTTAGTATTTGCTAATCCCATAGTTGGATGAACTAACAAAATACCCATTAGACCAAAAAGTAAGCCATAAGCACATCCCATCATATAGAACAAATGATGTTTTGGGTAGATATCGAGCAGCTTGTTATCTAAAGCAGAAACGATAGACATAATCAACAGAAACAACAATAGGTAGGAATGACCAAGACTTACACACTATAACAAGTCCGAAGACTACAAATAAAGAAGCAATCTTTGCTTGTGGAATATATTCTACTCCATTAATTACACTCATAATAGGATCTTTTAATGAACGTAATAACCAATATCCACCAACAACAAAAAATAAGGTTGCAGATAACCATAAGACACGAATTAAATCTTCTCCATGTAGATCACCAGTTAATGACTTCGTAATCTTTTCTAAATATTCACTTGCACGTGATGAAAGAGTTTCTGTTCCCATTTTACGCCATTGTTGGGATTCTAAATATTCTACACCTTTTTCATTTTTTTCTGCACTTTTATCAAAACTAACTACACCAATTGGTTGATCTTTCCTCTTTGACATGATCTATTTCCAAGAAAAGGTATATTTAGTAAAAATGATTGGTCTCTCTTTATCTGTTTTGTCTCACTGCTGTCCCACATTCTGACTATTATTATTGTTGTGGTCCCGCGCAAGATCGCTCTGCTGAAGTCCACTGCTGGCCATTCCAGAACAAACGACAGAAATTTGATGACAGACTTTCATTATGAATCCTGAATCCACATAGATAAGGATTGTATATAATCTGAATACATAGATCTAAATACGATTTAATTTATTCCTATTTGTATAGATTTTTTGATTTTTATTTAATGATAACAATTTATGGAATATCAATAATCTTGATATCACCATATTTGTAAGGTTTATTATTAATTTATACAAAAGCAGGTAATTATCTTTTTTAATCTACTGGATGTTACTATAAGTTGTAACAATGACATTGAGAATGCACAAAAGCATCACAAAGACCATTCGCAACCAATCCACACGCATCGTAATAATCGCACATCCTCCAAATTCAAAATTCGCAAAACAAACAAAACAAACACTTCCTGGAATTAGAAAGAAAGTATAAAGTTAAAATTGATCATGCCTCCTCGAAAGCGAATAGCTAAAGAGGTAGAAGATGAATCTGGGACATCCCCGGAAGCACAAGATTCTATGGATCTCTACCCTTCCCAGGCCACTCCTAAGAGAAGAGGTCGACCCCCAAAGCGAGCAAAATTAGAGGATAGTAATGATGAGGATGAAGATTATTTCCGATCTTTATCACTTGAAGCAGATGAGATGGATGAGGACGAGGAAGAAGAAGAAGAACCAGATGGTGGAAGAAAGCTTAAAACGAATTTCGAAGCTGGAGTTATTCGATCTATTTATGCTGAGAACTTTATGTGTCATCGAAAATTTCAAGTAAAATTAGGACCAGGATTAAACTTTGTAGTGGGTGCTAATGGTTCTGGCAAATCTGCGGTGGTGTCAGCTATTCAATTGTGTTTGGGCGCCACTGCGCGTAGCACAGGACGAGGATCCTCTTTAGGCAAGTTTGTTCGTGAAGGTTCGAACGACCCTGCTTTAGTTAGAGTGACCTTGCTTAATACTGGTCCTGATGCTTATCAACCTGAAGTCTATGGGGATCGTATTGTTATTGAAAGAAAGTTTACGCGTACTGGTGGTGGAGGAGGATATTCAATCAAAGGAGCCAGAGGCAAAGAAATTTCTTCTCAAAAGAGTGATTTAGAGAAGATCTTACGTACATTTAATATCTTTGTTGATAATCCATGTTGTGTTCTTACTCAAGATGAATCCAAAAGATTTGTACAAGGTAAAGACAGTGAGAAGTACGACTTCTTTCTTAAAGCTACTGGATTATTTAACCTACGAGAAGAATTAAAAGAAGTGAATAATAATGCAGAAAAGACAGAAAATCTTGTGGAAGATTATCGTAAGAAGTTAGAAGATAAAGCACGTGGTTTGCAACAATTAAAAGCCAAATATGATCGCTTGCGTCATTTAGACACTTTACAAGATAAAATCAATTTATGTCGTGGGAAACTGATATGGCTAGACGTAGTTGAGTGTCAAGAACGAGTGCGTGCAATTGATGCTGCTCTGGACAAGAGTGAAGCGGAAGTACAGAAACTACAGAATGATCTAGATACATATTCTGGCAATGATCAAAGTCATGTGGAAGAGATGAAAGAATTAGAGGAAGAAATAGCTTCGATTCAACAACAACAAGAAGCAATTGCTGAGGAAAGTAATCAAAAACAAGCAGTTTATTTAGCAGCTTCAAGAAAATTTGAAGGACTCAAAGTGAATCTCAGTAATCAAGACAAGCGTCGCAGTGAATATTCGATTCGTCTTACTAGAGCACAGAAAGAAGTGAAGGAATTGCAAGACAAAGCTCGAGCTGCAGCTAAAGACGAAGAGCGCGAGATCATTGACCGCATCGATCATTTGAACAGGTAGGAATACTTGCATCTGTCCTCTCCATTATGTCATTCTGTCTTCTCACCTCATGTCTCATCCCTTTTCCCTCGTTTCATTCTTAGTGGCATTGTTGAGGTGCAGCAAGAAGAGGAGAGGTTGCGTCAAGAGCGTTTGGAACTTCAAAAAAATGTGTTACGATTACAGAATCAACAGACTTCTCTTGACCGTGAAGAGCAGCAAGTCATCCGCGAGATTGATCGCGCAAAGCAAGAATACTCGCAAGTCTCATCTAGCAGTAGTCGTGTAGCAGTCTTTGGAGCGGATATGGTGTCATTTTGCGCTGAGATTGCTAGAGAATCATTCCGTGGCCCTGTGGTGGGCCCTGTGGGAACATGTGTCGCACTTAAAGAAGGCATGGAGGAGTGGAGTCAGGCTTTGGAGCGAACGCTGGGTCCCTTATTGCGTGCTTTTATCGTCACGGATGCTGATGATCGAGATCGCTTATCTGCTTTAGCAGCACGCCGTAATTTACGCAATTTGACCATTGTCACACAACCAGGACATGAACGTTATCGTGTTCAGGGCATTTCTGGTGGAGAAGGAAGTGTGTTGCTCGCACTAGGTTGTTTAAATGTTGAACACGATATTGTGTTTAACTGTTTGGTTGACCAGTTGAATATTGATCGAGTGGCTCTTGGGAAGAATGAAGATGCCATTTTACAAAATTATGTGGAAGGACAAGGACGATCTCAACGATTACGTTATGGTTTGACCTCTGCTATCGATGCTAGAGGAAATGTTATCAAGTACCTCAATGGTAATCAGTCTAGTGAAGCGAATCGCTTTCCCTTTCTCAACGTCTTAGCTAAGAGTTCTGTAGAGGTGTTAGCGAGTATTCAGCAGAGTATCGGTGAAAAGGAGAGACAAGTCGTATCATTGCGAAATCAAAAACTTGGTGTGGCTGGAGAAGTTTCATCTGGTCGCAAGAAGTTAGATTCCATGGATTCACAACTCTCCCGCATAACAAAAGAGATCAGCAAGTTACAGAGAGATAAGCGAGAGGCTGAGACTAAGCTAGCTGAGCAACAAGATGCGAGTCGCATTGATACCACAGCGTTGGAACAGGAAATCAGTGAACTGAAATCTTCTATCGAGACCGTATCCAATCAAATGGACCTTTTGCAAGTTGAGATTAATGACAGCAAGCAAGAAATGGAAGAGAAATTAAAAGAAAAACGTCGAGTTGAGGCAGAACGTGGTCAACTTGTTGATCAGGCGAAGCAACAAGAGAAGAGAATCGAAGAGATTATGCGAAGACGTCGTCTTGCTGAACGAAAGCTCTCAGACATTAAGAAGCGAGTAGATGACAAGAAACAAGAAGCTTCTCGATATCAAACCCAATTAGCCAAGGCTCATGAAGACCTTAACACGAGGACAGAATATGCCATGGAAGAGACAAAGAAGTTAATCGCTGATTGGGATGAGGAACCTTTGGATATAGATGATCATGAAACTCGGGCATTTCTTGACAAGAAATCCAAAGAGTTGAAAGCAGAGTTAATCCAAGGACAAAATGATGCTGGATTACGTGGAGAGAGTGTGGAAATGGTGAAGAAACGTTATGAAAAAGCTAAGAATGATTTTGAAAAAGCTCAACGAGTAATGGAAGAAGTGGAAAAGAATTTGGATTCTTTACAGAGTGATAAAGAACAACGTCGTAAGAAATGGCTGGGAGCTTTACGAGCTAACACGAAAAGCACTAAGGAGAAGTTTGATAACTATGTTCAAGCTAAAGGTGCTGCTGGCACAGTAGAATTCAATCATAAAGAACACTCACTGACTGTCCAATTCCAAGTGGATAATGCTGATCAAACTTCTATTCGCAATGATGTACGAAATTTATCTGGAGGAGAACGTTCTTTTGTTACCTTTTCGTTGTTATTGGCATTAGGACATGTGATTGAAAGTCCTTTCAGATTAATGGATGAATATGATGTTTACATGGATGAGCCAACTCGTAAGCTCACCTTAGACCTCTTGCAAGAATACAGCAAGCAAGCTGATCAACGTGGTCGACAGTTTATTATCTTGACTCCACACAAGCTGGGTGATTTACGTCCTTCGAATATGTTACGTATCTTCCAGATGGCAGAACCTGTTCGTCAGTCAGCCAATGGCCCACAACAACAAACTCTTCCTTTCACTGAAGATGCTTAACTACTAACTACTACACTACAAACAATCATTATCTATAATACTACTTGAACATGAATGACACTTTCTTGTGAATGGAGAGAACTTTTTTATATTTTAAATCTCTAATGACAACCTTGCTTTGATCACTCTTCTAACAACAATAACAACACACTTGCTTCCAGTATGGTAGTTTTGTTATTTGCGTTGCTTCTTGTTTCCTCCACCACTCTTCTGACCAGGACCACCCTTACCTTTCTTCTTTCCTTTCTGACTATGGGCTTGAGCATATTCTGTCTTGCGTTTCTTAGCAGCATAACCTTTACGTCTTTGTCCATGCTTGGTGTCTTCCACATCTTTCTCCTCGTCATCATCCTCAGCTAATGAGAAAGCAGTTCTCTTACGAACATCTGATGGCTGACAAGGTAAAGGCGCAATTTCCTTCGAGATAATAATATCCACTATTCGACTATACTTTCGATCAGGATAGCCTTTGATAACAGCCAAAGCAAAGGAACCATCACCTAAATTCTCTTCTTCTGTAGTACGTTGTCCCAATCGATCAATAATAGAAGTTCCATCACGTAAACCTTGCATAGCAAGATCTTCCACTTTATCTTCTTCCTCTACCATAGGTTGAGATTTATTATTACTACCAGATTTAGTAGTCAGTAGTAATGACCATTGCTCTAACATTCTCTGACGTAGACGAGGATAGCGTAATAAAACATTATGCATCATAGCAAGAAGAATATCAGCAATGCCATCAAGATGATGAAGAGCATTGATTAATAAGAGACGAACAAACGTCAAGACAATCTCTAAACTCTCTATACGACGTTTTAATAAAGACATTTCAATACATTCCAGTAATTGTTGCCAATATTGGAAAGTAACAGGAACTTCTCTCATGACAGCTTGTAAATGTAAAAGATAGACATTATCATCCATTTTAAGTACTTCACCTGCACCTGTTAATGTTTGTAAAGCACAATGAATTGATAAACATCTAACTTCTAAAGGAGGACTTGGTTGTAACTCTAAGAGATTACGAAGATGTCCTAAGAGATCCATTACAGTATCTAAATTGATTAAATGTGTAATCTTACCCAAACCTTCTAAAGCAACAGGTAATAATACAAATCCAATCTTTGCTTTTAATATACGGAAATAGATTAATGCAATCTCTTGTAAGGCATTGCCTTGAAAACGTAGTTTTGACATTTTATCAGCTTCCATATTCGCTTCCATCATCATCGCCTCGACAGGATCATCTTTCCTCTTTCTCTTCTTTCTTGCACTTTTCACTTGAATTTGTAATGCTTTCACTTTATCTTCATGAACAGTTAATCGTATAGCTTGTAAAGCACGTAAGAGACGTGGTGGAATATGAAATTTCGTTGTTGTCAATAGTTTACTCATGGTAGTCACTAATTCAAAAGAAAGATCACCTTGTTGATCACGATGAACGACTTCTTCTAATGTAGAAGCACATAATTCAGTTACTTCTTCAGCATTTTCTTGTGCACCACGATGTAATAGAGTTGTCAGTAGATTAGATCGTAAATTAAATTGATTTAATGTTTTGAATAATTCACATTGACAACGTAATGCTACCATTGCTAAACGTTGATTTAAGTCAAAGGAAGGTTTTAATGGATGCTTTATAGATCCTAATCCTTCCACTACTTGTTTCTCTAATAGACGTAGAAAGCGTTCATATGCTTTTAATAGCGCCACTTCATAATCATGTAAACGTTTAGTTTCTTTCTTTAACTGTTGATGTGATTCTAGACTATCTTTAGCATCAGATCGAATACGATAAGATGGACAAATATCTTTAAAGACTAATGTAGCTGATTGCATAGCTAATTCACATTCCATTACTTCACGACTGCTAATTAAGGTTAAGAGATCTTTCATAGTGTATTCCTGGTCCTCTTGTGGCAGTCCACTACCTGCTCTATCACCTTTACCACGTAAGATAGCTGTCTCAGGATTAGCAGTGATAGAGGTACAAATATCTGCTAGACGTTGTTTGAGTTCTATTTCCTCAGCAGGAGAACGATTAAGAAGATGAACAGCCACGACTTCCACTGCCTTGACCACTGCTGCTGCTTGACTATCTTCTACACCTCCATTCTCACCTCCTTCTCCTTCAGCTGCTTCTTGATCAGGTTCGTCTTCTTCATCACCATCGTCATGAATGATCACCTCATTATCTTCTTGTTCTTGTTGTTGTTTACTTTGTTTGATAATAGCCTTCTTGACTTTGAATACTTTATTACCTTTCTTAATAGGTAAACCATCTGCCTCATGGAGGTCATCTGACCATCCTGGAGTAAATGGTTGACGACTTCTTGTCGCTTCTCTCTTCGCTTCTTTCCCCTCCATTTGTTTCTTGTTGTCCTCACCATGCTCTCCACCAATGCAAGAAGAAACGCGCTTTTGATATAAGCGCGTTTTCACAAAACAGTTTTTCTGTTCTTGACGTGTTTATGTTTGAATGTGGTTGATGAGAACCCATAGTCTAAATTCATTGTTGTGAAAAACAAATCTACGATATAGAACTTGAGAAAATGATATCCATGAGCAAATGATTTATTAGAGAGATGGGGAAGATGCTGGGAACATTCTCATCCAATACTGTTGGCCCGTGGTCATTCATTAGACTATCCGTTAGACACACTGCTGATTCCCACCATGCCGTCCTCAAGAAGATTTGGAGCGCTTATGTTGCTTAATTAATCAAAGAAAGCACAAGCGTCTTCTCATTAGAAGAGATCATCTCAGAGTAGCTTGTCAGAAGATCGATTTTCTGTCTGCTGTGAAGATAACCCGGGCCTGTGAACTGCTAAGATATTTCAGTTTTTTCACAACAGTCTTCAAACTACCTTTTCAGTTTTCACCGTCATTCAATAGGATATATCGTGCGCAATTCAATTCAAGCTTTGACTCCTATCAAATTGCTTCGTTTTGGGCTTTATTCGACCAAAAATGCAGAGACGAAGAGGGTAAAAACCATCTGCTTCATCTTTCAACACCGTTTGCTTTCTCCATGAAGCCTCTCTATAAGTTACATTAGTACCACCTGATAGCGTGGATATCGTACTAATCCTTGCGCGTTAGTGTCCTTTCTTAGGCCTTCTATGACTCAAGAACAATGCTGTGAAAGCGCCAGACTCGAATAAAAGATCTCATTGGACACTGGAGACACTTATTATGGGCTATAGACATGCTAATATGAATTATGCGTCAATGCAGACCGAAGGAATGACCGAACTGGCTGATATCTTTAGTTTAATTCTCCCTGCTGACCTCTGGAGACCACGTTCGGTCCGTACGGCCCAGACCCTTGGATCTATATGTTTGGTGGTCATATTTGCTCTCTTATGGGTGGAATTTTCTCTTTAACTCATATCTATACCTATATTGCTGCATATATTCGTGTGATGGGACTGCAGAATGCCCCAAGAGAGAATACATATAATGCAAGACCCTTGTGAGCTAATGCACAAGAGGCTAAGCAACACTTTCAAGACATGTGTCCACATTTTATGCTCCCAGGTTGTCGACAGAGTTCACGCTGTTTTCAGAAACTATCGTTTTAGCCATTTTCATAATTATTTAAGTAATTGGGTAACTCCCGGAATCGAGGTTGAGGTCCGACGAGGAAGTAGTCAGATGAAGCGACAGATCAGAGATTGGGACAGAAACAAAAAAGTCATCTCTTGAAAGCGATATGCAAGAAGCGATTCAACTTCTATTGGATCTTGAGTTTCATCTTCCAGTGAATGATGCTGTGAAAGAAGAAAACAATGAGATTATATCGAACCAAAATTTCTCCAACTCTTCTAATGAGGACCATTATGAGGATCGTGATGAAGATCACAACTCTCTCGTTCATCGCAACTCCTGTTCTTCTGATCGAGTCAATGAGAACAGAAAAAGAAAGCGACGTAGGCGACTAGAGCATTACAAAAGCATGCAGATGATCTTTAAACGAGTCTTAAAGAATGATGTGCGGAAATTGTTTCCAACAATGTACTGTAACGCGGCAAATAGGGACGACTTGAAGTTATTCGAGAGGTTTGTATCGCGCTTCATGACGCCGAAGTGTAAGTTCATCTCTCATCCTCTTCCTCAGTTGGACCGTCCATACTGCAGTTATGAGGGACCTGAGCAACACGTTCTGCATGTTCAATCTCTAGTTGCCTTCCTCCCTGACCATGCCTTAATCCCTCTAGGTAGCCGTATTATTCGCCAACTACTGGACGAGGATATCTCGATTGTGGAGTTGTATGCCAATGCGAAGGCGACCAAGTTGGTCTATTATGACGACCAGTTGTTGTCCGATGAATCTATCGTTTCCTCTGATGAAGAATGCTCTTTTATTCCTATTCAACCAAGCAAGGTTATGGTTGACATTGATATAGTGATATCGTTTTATTTTAATAAAGACGGATTTGTGGTGAAAACCATGGCTTCAATAGCAACTTCCATTCCGTCCTTTAACTCCGTTTAGATTGTGAGCTGTCGCCAGTAGTATATTACATTTTGTTTGAGTTGTGTTTTCGTTTCTAGTGTTAGTGTCTTAAAGAGAAGAGGTGTTTCGTTGATGTGGTATTGGTGTTTTAGAGATGAGCAGTTGGTGCTTTGAGTAATGGTTTTGGAATTTCTTTTGCTATTGTTAAGTTAGGTTTCAATGCCAAGTTTGCGTTTATTGGATCATTAATATGATGTATTTAGATACTTGGACAAAATGCAATATCTCGTTAGTGTTCATTTGCTATCAACCCATCAGACGATAGTGTTTTCACTGAAATGAAGTACAACTTGTTTTCAATATATAGCGTTGCTATGAGATAGTCCTTTGATAATGTTAGAAATCGAAAATCCTTTGCAATGCACATCAAGTAATTTAAAGAAATACACAAAAGAACTGTGGTTGTGTCGACAAATGTGCGAATTTGCTGACAGTCGGCATATAGGCTTTGGGTTTTGTTAAAAGTTACAACTGTTGTGTTTCTGATCTTCTTAGAATTGATCTCTCTGAATATTTCTCCCAATACAACCACAAATACAGCCAACGGTGGTACTTTCTAGTCTCAAGGATCGCAAAATTAATTATATGGACAATAATAATATATAAATATAATTTTTAATTCTAATTTTGAATGTTTATAGAGGATTGGAAAGCTCTTCAACTATAGTACCACCTAAATATCCTTCTTTTTAAGTAAGAAGAGATCAGACAAAGGAGTGACTGTTATTGACTGTACAATAATACCTTTCGAGCTGAAATGGATCATCTCATTTGTTGAAGATGCTGCCGACTACAAGCACGCAAGTGGACCTCCACAGCTTTCTATTATTGTCATTTTTGTTGTTATTATTCTTGTTCGATGTTGTGTTGTTAATACTATTCAATTGGTCTTCTGTCTTGTCGCTTTAACTACTCATCTCTTGTGCTAACTGACGTGTACTTGTGCTAACTGTAGGATGCAGATAAGAGATTCCCCAATGGCCACAACCTGAGGCAGGTGCTTCAAGGGCGAGTGGAAAGATTTCTTGGCCAAGAACAGGACCAGGTTGATGGCATTCTGCGAGTTGGAGATTACAGTGAGGAGGTCTCGTCAGCAGCGCGGGAGATCATTCAATTAGTCCAGCTCAACTTGCAACTTGCAGCCAAGCTAGCTGTGCTGCAAGCATTATCGTAGGTACAGTAGCTGTGCTATTGTTTAGAGGAATTGCTTAATTGTATATAGTTCATTTTACCATCTCTAATCAGGGCGATACTATTTGCTGTCCCTAATGGTAGCTTATCTTACCATACGATCACTTACTAAGACCGGAGTCACATATTCACAAACAAAGTTAAGGAGGTGGTTCAGTGGGTTCACTTGCGCTTTGCAGCGCGTGCCTCGGACTCTCGGCCTTTGCTGGTAGCGCTGTCCTCTATGGGGCGAAGATACTCGTCCAGTTCGATCTGCTTCACCTTGCGAGGCTTTGGTTTGAGCGCTCTAATTGATAGCGGTTTAACAGAATGGCCATTAGCGGCTGGGGAGGTGGAGGAGTGAGGATCAGGAGAGGATGATGATGATAAGACTTCCTTTCTCATCACACGAGACACGAGGCTTTCTCTTAGCCATCTCTCTCGCTATGATTTCATCGGTCAGGACGACATTCATAGTCAAGCATAGTCTATTATTACTATCCTTTACCTTATTCTTCTTCCTATTTACAGTCCAGTCGACGATTTACAATAGAAGTTTTACTACCTCTATAGAGGTAGTGAAGCTTCTATTGTGTGATAATCGAATGGACTGTATTATCGCCGCTACAAAGGTCATGTAGAAGTGGTGAGGGTCACCACATTCACATGACCTTTGCAGCATGAATATACAGTACAAGGTACTGTCACACCCAGCAGGCTACATACAGTACCAATCACCACATCACAGCAACCAAACACCAACAGTACAAACTACTATCTACCAAGAGCCTACTAACTAATAAGAATGGCGTTTCTCAGTCATCACACTATCCATACCATGACATCATACTATACTAACTAACATCCCAACCATGCCCACAGTTCCTCCATCAGATCGTCACTATGAGTATTCGCAACGCAATCATCTCTTCCCGTCGCTTATCCTCCGCTCACACCGTCAAGCAGACATTCAATGCCAAAGCACACTGGTCTATGCGCATACAGCGAATAGATCAATGTGCTTTGGCAATGAGTCCACTTGGCAGGGAGGCATTGTGGGAGAATCTATTTTTCCTTTTCCAATCTTGAAGCCAACTAGACCATCACAAATAGTGACTCCATCACAGAGCAAAGATCAAAGACAGGTCTTCTCGTCATTGTCTTTCAACTCATCCCACAGGATGTGGGATAACAGGAATGACTAATGACTTGAAGGATTGTTGAGTTTGATGGCATTCGTGGCCACAAACACGTTAAGTTAAGGTTAGCAGGCATCATCGACAATTATTGCTTTGCAGTGGATTTCCCTTGATTTGGCGCTTTGGACAAATCAAAACGTTTGTTTTTGAGATGATGAGGAAGAATTGAATGAGAAGCATGGAAGAACTAACCCCTGAATCTATTCTACAAAGCTATAGCTATTTAGGCACTATTGATGATAACAGAGTGAAAGAAGAGGTTATTAATCGAATAATGCTCTTCCGAGGAAGAGGTGACTGTCCCTCTACCCATCCCCTCTGCATTGACCTGCTTCGCTCTCAACCTTATGTCACGATTGTCCACAGCGATGCTGGAGCACGACAAAAAGATGGAGGCACAGAGAGCTGCGCTGCTGGCCTCACACGAGGTCTCTGTGAGCAAAGAGAAGGAAGTGCTGGCAGAGCAGCTGCGCGCTGTGCACCACCAGGCAGTGGAGAAAGAGATACTGCGGAAGTTGTCTGACTTCCCGTCTAAGAGAAGGTCCAGTCACGGCAATTCGCCCATCGAATGCTGTGTGGAGCGCTGCGGGAGGTGGGTGATGGAGGCGCAGGCAGCCTATGGAGAGCGAAAGCAATCCGCTGCTCTGCTGTCCATGCAGTCAGAGATCGAGCACATCACTCGATCTGTGTCGCAGGTACGAATTACTGTGATACTCTCGGTCACATCAAGGAATCTCATTACCCCTGTTTCATCGAATTACCATGAACAGTGAAGCACACCTGCTTTAAATAATTTAAATTGAGTCTAGTAACACTGCCTGAACTGCAGATACACATTATTAGATGAACCCAAATGTAAGCAGTTAACCTGCTCCACCTTTAAAACAAAATTGAAACGAAAAGGAAAGCACGAGGTAAGGTATAGTGCGAAATATTATAGGGACACAATTATAGATCATTACATTACCGATCATTTAAAATCCTACGAGATGCGATATGTAAATTTAGATATGGTTGAACGAAAAATTAACGCCCATAACAAAACTCTACCAAGTGACTCTACGAAAACAACGTGAAGACAGCTCAATAGTAGAGACGATCTTTACGACGACTGTTAGGGGCAACCAATTTATTTCCGTCTGAAATCATCGCCTGTAACGACAATAGAGAGAGATGATACACACTCGGCCACTCCATACGACTGTAGTCAAATAACACTGCATGCTCAGCCAGTGAAACACCCATCCTCTTCAACGCATCCACATTCCTACTCATATTATACATTGTCTCAACAATAGTATTGATCTTGTGAGGATAGTTAATGTCATCCTTGTAGAAGATCAAAGAGAACGAATACCAATCGATAAACTTATAGAAAGGAAGCTGGGCTGGAAAGCTCACGAAGATGACGGGAATACAACCTCGGAAGATCGCCTTATACAATTTGGCCGTTGAAGAGGTATCGCCAGGTAAGATAAGGCAGAAGAGAGATGTTTCCAAACCTTTGTCAAACTCTGCCAGTGTCATGTTGTTGGAGATGAGTGCCTTATCGAGATACAGTGTTTGTAGGTGAGAATGGAGACGACTACGGAAGAGGCGATATGGCTCTGCTAAACTAGGAGCTTCTCGCAATGGTGCCATGAAGACGTGCTTGCGTTCGTCAAGTAGATTGTTATTGCTCAGGAGATGACTGGAGTTATCAGGTCGTCTTACTACATAGGGAACAAACACATCTCGGCCATTCGGAGTGAACATATTATCCGACCGAAAATGATGAATATCTTGCACATAGCGAAGCCACCAGTTAAGCTGATGTAGGGGGGTTGTTTCTAAGGGAAAACTGGTAACACAGAAGGTCTTGTCAAGAGTGAAATCGACTTCATGGGAAAGAGGATTCTTCATCGTGAACTCATGCAGGAAATCATCATATTTATCCCAATTAGTTTGTGACTTATACAAGCCAGTCATGTAGAGAAAGAAAAGATCGACTGTCTCATTAGTTGGGATAGTTTTGATTGTGTACGGATAATGATGGACAATGAAGCAATAGAAGAGAAAATCTTGGTCATGAATGAAAATATCTCGATTTTCAATAAAATTATCACATTCGGCTTTAGAAAGTTGTTTTGCAAGACGAGAAGGTAAAACGTAAACAGTGGGCATGCTTTCGTCAGGGTTGACGACTGTCCATATTGTTGAATTGGCTGAGCATGTTGTCATCACCCAAGATAATAACAAGCACAACAACAACATCCAGAATATCATTATGTCACCGATTTCAAAAAGATGCACTATATTTTAAGAGGACAATATGTTTTTGAATTGATATCTTTTGCTTGTCAAGAAACGAACCTTGGAAAAACAAACTGACGGATGAAAAAGTCAGTTGTGAAACTATAAATGGTATCCTAATTAAAACAAGAAACGCATATAAAATTCGCAAAAACATGTTACATGTTTTGCAGGATGGTGCTATTGAACTTTCAGCGCGAAGAAGCCCAGCAGCCACAACAGAAAGCTCAGTACTCCAGCTGGTGTTCTGATGCCGCCACCCCCTTTTCTATTTATCTACTACTCATCTCTCCTTCTTCTCACCCTCCTTTTCTCTTCCTCCTCGGTCTTGACTTTGTCAAGAGTTCTGAAAGAAGAGACAGCGCCAACAAATAAAAAATCATCACTTTGCCGCACTGACCAATTCCTTCCTGGCCGATGGATCGCATACAATCGCACCGAGAAGACTTATGTGAGTTGTGGTAGCTTTGCAAACGATTATCTTGATGTAGAAATTAAAGATAAATGTAATGCCTCAACTTGGCATGATCAATGGGGACGAGGACCTCACAGTGGTCTGACACTCATTGGAGGTCACGCCAGCGTTTGCGACGAGGCTGACCGAACTCGACGTATACCTTCTCTTCGAGAACAATTTCAATGGAAGCCTGATCAGTGTGATCTCCTGGCTTGGGATCCTCTTCTCTTTTGTAAACTGCTCGGTCGAAGGAAGATCCATTTCTTGGGGGATTCGACCATGCAACAAACCTTTGCATCCTTTGTCAACTTAATTAATAGTCAGAAAGAAGGGTACAGTCAGGAGTTATTATGTGCTGAACAACTTTCTTTTAGTGCGTTACATGGACTCTATCAACATTACGAGCAAGAAGTGGAGAGTTGGGACAATACGATTCATCGCTTTGAGCCTGACATAATTGTCATTGGTTTTGGTGCCCACTATACACACTTTGGTACTCATTTCGAAGTATTTGAGCAAAGCATTCATACAATGTTCGAGCTGTTTAATCACACTTTAATAGAGAGAAAAGGTCGTCTGGGAGGAGGAGGAGCTCAAAGGAAACAACAACTACATTTAGTGTGGAAAACCAACAATCCAGGCCATGTGGAATGCGATAAATATAAAGGACCTAATGCTGTGTATTCAGATCACTTAAATGCGGCAAAAGACAAGTATAAGTGGGCATATTTCCCGCATTATGATGCATTATATCAAAATGTATCCATGCTGGAAAAATATAAACATCTGATCGGAAAGACGAGTGTGTTGGATGTTGGGGCGCTTTACTTTCGTGCAGACTCTCATCCTGGAATGCGCGCTTGGGATTGGATGAAAATTTGGGGTGGAGATTGCCTTCACTATTGCAGTCCAGGGGCATTGGATCTCATCCCGGTCTTGTTCCTGCACACATTGCTATTTGATTTACCTTAGTTTCACAATAATAATATATAGTTACCATGCTGACATGCTGTGTGCTTGATTTAAAATGATAAAGTTGCATACCAGTTCGCATTGGACAACACATACGTTTTAGCTACATGCTATTTCGTAGTTCATCAGAATAGAAGTCTAACAAAAGTGGAAGATAAAATTCAAATTAGTCGCAGCAGCGGCTTGTAAACAGCCGACAGATAAACATGGTACAGGTGGCCGACCAACCCTGCCGCGCATTCGTTTTCCATTTCTAACCTTGGAGGCTTATTTACGGACATTTTTCTCCGTTGGTCATACTATTGTCCCTATTGACTTCCCGACTGTCACCCCTGACTGTGCTCCTCGGCATTCCACAGGTTTTTCTGCTCCAAAGTTAGACTTCGCCGGTCTATAGGAGCAGAAAACAGTTTCGCTACTTGTTGGGGTGTGAAATCCATCATATAGATCACTTGGGAAATGGTATTAGACTATACCTTTAAAGTTAAAGTTCCTTGCTTTGTCAGTTTTAACCTTCAAAAAGCGAGTTTTGAAGCGCCTACGGAGTAGGTGCATATGTAAGGCTGCTGAAGTAGAAGCAGTCACCACCTCCTCTTCGTTGAGGTCAGAAGACAGATTGGGATGGAAACACAAATCATCTCTTGAAAGCGACATGCGAGAAGCAATTCAGCTTCTATGTGATCTTGAATTCCGTCTTGCAGTGAATAATGCCATGAATGAAGAAAATAATGAGATAATATCGAACTACAATTTCACCAACTCTTCTTATAAGGATCATGATGAGGATCATGATGAAGGCAACTCTCTCAGCCACCGCAACTCCTGCTCTTCTGATGGAGTCAATGAGAAAAGAAGAGCAAAGCGGCGTAGGCGACTAGAGCATTACAAAAGCATGCGTACGACCTTTAAACGGGTCGTGAAGAATGATGTGCGCAAGTTGTTTCCAACAATGTACTGTAATGCGCTAAATAGGGACGACTTCAAGTTATTCCAGAGGTTTGTCTCTCGCTTCATGATGCCAAAGTGTGAGTTCATCGTTCATCCTCTTCCTCAATTGGACCGCCCGTACCGTAGATATGAGGGACCTGAGCAATACACTATGAATGCGCAATCTCTAGTTGCCTTCCTCCCTGACTATGCCTTAATCCCTCTAGGTAGCCGTATTATTCGCCAACTACTGGACGAGGATATCTCGATTGTGGAGTTGTATGCCAATGCGAAGGCGACCAAGTTGGTCTATTATGACGACCAGTTGTTGTCCGATGAATCTATCGTTTCCTCTGATGAAGAATGCTCTTTTATTCCTATCCAACCAAGCAAGGTTATGGTTGACTTTGATGTAGTGATATCGTTTTATTTTAATAAAGACGGATTTGTGGTGAAAACCATGTCTTCAATAGCAGCTTCCATTCCGTCCTTTAACTCCGTTTAGATTGTGATTGATAGTAAGGTTAGGTCCGAAGAATCTATCGTTTCTGAGTATAGTATGAATGGAGTATATATATATATATATATATATATGGTGTATAGTATATCTGAATGAACATTAGATAAGCTCAAATGAAAGCCGTTAACCTGCTCCATCTTTAAAACGAAATTGTAACGAAAAGGAAAACAAGTGGTTAGGTATGGTATAGCGACAATTAGATCATTACATTAGCAATTATTAACTATTAAGCAAAGATAGAATATTTGGATTTACTGAAGATATTGTCCGTATATGATGTAGACCAAGCAAGAGAGTTTAAGAAAGAAATATAAAGTCAAGACAGCTCAATAGTAGAGACGATCTTTACGACGACTGTTAGGGGCAACCAATTTATTTCCGTCTGAAATCATCGCCTGTAACGACAATAGAGAGAGATGATACACACTCGGCCACTCCATACGACTGTAGTCAAATAACACTGCATGCTCAGCCAGTGAAACACCCATCCTCTTCAACGCATCCACATTCCTACTCATATTATACATTGTCTCAACAATAGTATTGATCTTGTGAGGATAGTTAATGTCATCCTTGTAGAAGATCAAAGAGAACGAATACCAATCGATAAACTTATAGAAAGGAAGCTGGGCTGGAAAGCTCACGAGATGACGGGAATACAACCTCGGAAGATTGCCTTATACAAAAGAGGTATCACCAGGTGTTTCCAAACCTTTGTCAAACTCTGCCTGTGTCATGCTGTTGGAGATGAGTGCCTTATCGAGATGTAGTGTTTGTAGGTGAGAATGGAGACGACTGAGTGACATATTGTCCGACCGAGAATGACAATAGAAGAGAAAATCTTTGTCATGAATGTAAATAACATGATCATCAACAAAATTATCATATTCGGCTTTAGAAAGTTGTTTTGCAAGGTAAAACAAAAACAGTGGGCATGCTTGTGTCAGGGTTCATGACTGTCCATATTGTTGAATTGACTGAGCATGTTGTCATCACCCAAGATAATAGCAAGCGCAACAACAACATCCAGAATGATAAGGTCACTATCATCATGTCCTCAATTTTTAGAAGATAGACTGCATGTTAAGAGGACACTGTTGACACCATGTCTTTGAATTGATATCTTGTTATTTGTTGGTGTTCAGGCGGTTTCATGGCAACCAAGCAGATCCTGTTTCGCGCAAAATCGGTGCCAATATTTTGAGGGAAAAGTCAACACATGCATTAAGTGATTCATTAATGCTTAGGGATGATTACTCTGAACTCTTCGAGTGCAAATAGTTCTGTTCAAATTACTAAAAATAACTCACTGGTAAATAATCTTTGATTTTTCTTTAACCAAAAACATGACTTTCTACAGCATGTTGAGTATCTAATTGAAAGATACCTTATACCATTGAAGTCAATACTTAATGGGTAATAATAAGTAGATACAAGAATCCATACAAGCATGACCACATCTCAAGATGCTTCAATATATGCGATGCCTATTGGATATGGAAATGGATAACAACACACGTTACATCATCTCTCAAGCATCATCTTAACATGGACTACTAGGGACGTCATCACCGATCAGAACTCCCTCGCCCCTAATCATCGATTCATACTTGTCCACGGAAAAACATTCCACGTCCATGCGATAGATTCGATTATCATTATCCAGCCAATATATGATCTGTGATATCATATCGACTTCAGATACCTTGGTGGATGTAGTATCTGAAGATAGATCATCAAGCGACAATCCACCAGCAGTCAGAACTGTCTCGATCTTCTTGCCACTCATCAACAAATTGTCCCAAAGTCTGGCCGGAATTTTACGCAAAATCTGATTCTCGTCCAATAGCTCCACCATATAGTCCTCTACTCTCGTTCCTTGTGCATGGCAAGTCAGGATCAACTGACTGCCCTCACGATTGAGATGCTGTTTGATTTTCGCATCTTTCAAGCGCACCACAAAGTCTGGGCAAGATACCATACATCCAGACATCGCAGACATTATCTGATCCAACCCATCTAAACGACGAATAGGAAGCTTGCAAAAGCGAGAACCCTCTTCCTTCAAATAACTGTTCATATGGCAGCTACCCACGCTGAAATTCATGAAAAATGTACACGCCATCTGTGCATCACAGGAATTGAAGACATTCACGATCATGGTAGGAAAGTCGCGTCGAATATCTCGCTTCAAGATGCGCGGAAGAGGATTCACGCGGCGCCATGCTCGACGAGATTTGGGTCTGGGAGCCAGATTCACATCATCGCCCACCGGGAAGTCCACAGCCGTTGAGGTCGAGGTCGGAGTAGAGGGCGAGGCGCGGTCAGAACAGCTCTCTTCCACCACTCGCTTTCGCTTGCATGACTTCTTACTCTTCTTCTCACTCACCACCAAACTGTAGTCATGACATCAATAGCGCGGTGAGTCTGGAAGCACAGTGCAACAACGAATAGAATGGAGGATACCTCAAGTCCAATGAATCTGTCGAGGCCTCATCCACACCATTTACAATATTATCCTCCTCGAAATCTGTACACAATCCAATGCAACTGTGAGCGAAAAAGGCGAGAAGGGGTGTGGATGATTATAATAATGTTGGTTACCAGCCAGCCATTCGAGGAGATCATTCATCTCCTCTTGACCAAAGCTATCTTGAATATCGAGGTTAGGTGCTGAGATTGAGAGAAACTCCATTTACTTATTTTTCTTATTCTTCAAGTCTTTAGGTTTGTGTGATCATCTCATTTTTGCCTGCTGCTGTTGTGATGTGATGAAAATGTGCGAGAAAATAACACTAAAATCAGAGTTTTCATCCTCGACCGATGGATGAAAATATGAAAATAGCGGACTTATAAGTGAGAATTTCACTCGCTTTTCTCCTGTTCTTTATTACATACCGTAATAATTGTATTGGAAACAGAAAATAAACCTCAATTGTCATCTCTTGAAAGCGATATGCAAGAAGCGATTCAACTTCTATTGGATCTTGAGTTTCATCTTCCAGTGAATGATGCTGTGAAAGAAGAAAACAATGAGATTATATCGAACCAAAATTTCTCCAACTCTTCTAATGAGGACCATTATGAGGATCGTGATGAAGATCACAACTCTCTCGTTCATCGCAACTCCTGTTCTTCTGATCGAGTCAATGAGAACAGAAAAAGAAAGCGACGTAGGCGACTAGAGCATTACAAAAGCATGCAGATGATCTTTAAACGAGTCTTAAAGAATGATGTGCGGAAATTGTTTCCAACAATGTACTGTAACGCGTTAAATAGGGATGACTTCAAGTTATTGGAGAGGTTTGTATCGCGCTTCATGACGCCGAAGTGTAAGTTCATCTCTTATTCTTTTCCTCAATTGGACCGTCCATATCGCAGATATGAGGGACCTGAGCAACACGCTCTGAGCATTCAATCTCTAGTTGCCTTCCTCCCTGACTATGCCTTAATCCCTCTAGGTAGCCGTATTATTCGCCAACTACTGGACGAGGATATCTCGATTGTGGAGTTGTATGCCAATGCGAAGGCGACCAAGTTGGTCTATTATGACGACCAGTTGTTGTCCGATGAATCTATCGTTTCCTCTGATGAAGAATGCTCTTTTATTCCTATCCAACCAAGCAAGGTTATGGTTGACTTTGATGTAGTGATATCGTTTTATTTTAATAAAGACGGATTTGTGGTGAAAACCATGTCTTCAATAGCAGCTTCCATTCCGTCTTTTAACTCCGTTTAGATTATGATTTGTAGCTGTTAGTAAATCACATTTTGTTTGGAGTTGTGTTTTTGTTTTTAGTGTTAGTATTTTCTATTGCTAAGTTTGGTTCCATTGCCAAGTTTGCGTCTATTAGATTATTAATGTGTTGTAGTTGGATACTTGGACAAAATGCAATTCGAACAGTTTGTTTGTATATTTCCACCTACTGCTTGTATGGTTGCGAAGTCTTGCTATTGTCTGCATTCCAGCTCCTATCTTAATGTTGGATCTCGTTAGTGTTTCATTCGCTGTCAACCAATCGCATGCTTGTGTTTTCACTGAAATGAAGTACAACTTGTTTTCAATGTATCGCATTGCTATGAGATAGTTCTTTGATAATGTTAGAAATCGAAAATCCTTTGCAATGCACATTAACTAATTTAAAGAAATACGCATAAGAACTGTGGTTGCGTCAACACATGTGCGAACTTGCTAACGGGGTTGGCAAATGGCTTTTGGGTTTTGTTGAAAGTTTCAACCGTTATGGTCCTGATCTTCTTAGAATTGATCTCTCGCAACTCGCAATACAACTAGACCTACAAATGCAGACCAAACGTGGGACTTTCCGCTTGATATGACAGGTTCCTGCAGCTGTAAACAATCTGTTGGCTTTCTGACAAAGCATGCCCCTAGTAGTGTAGTAGTGTGTGAAAGTAAACATGTAGTCTATTTGATCTCATCTAGCCTAATTGGCAATCACATTCGTCTAAAGGTATGCAGTGTCTCAGTCTTCACAGCCAGCGGATTGATGGTTGTTGTCTTATCTCATATCATGTGGAGACCTTCTGAAGATCCGGGATATCCTTCGATATCCCTTTGATCATGTCTTGATATTGTTGGCAAGAGCATGTCCTAGGCTGACGTGCTTGGTGGATCACTTTGCAATTCAGAGAATCTCTGTCTTCAATCCCCTCATCTCCAATCTGAAGTCTACGCTGGGACCATACAAAAATGGTTTAGAGACTGCTGCACCCGAGGTGAGCTTGATTGCCCGGTTAAAAAGGATCTTCCGCATTCGATCAGTTTGAAACTTGAAGAACAGACTCTCCAGTACACAGATTCTTCCTTGACAACTATTATAGAGCATGATAAGCGTGTAACAAAGCTGGATTTAACATTCATCACACATGTGCGTTTGTCTCCTTTTCCCTTTTCGGAGAAGGTGATAAGCAAGATGATCTAGACCGGCAGCTGTTGACAAACCCAATCATGGGGAGCTGTGGAAAAGAGTACCTTGCAATTATATCGAAGCGCTCCTGCTTGAGCTGTGTTTGCGTGGATGTCGTTCATTCATTAACGAAAGAGATGCTAGAAGTATTGCTACTCAAACTCTCCAATAGGGGTTTAAATATATTTATGTTGGTTAGAACTTTAGTAATTTATTCGACAAAATAACACGAAGCTGAAGGCAGTAGTAACAGCTGAACAATCTTTAAGAGATGGCTATACTGTAAGAATAGGGATGAGGGTAATACGAAAATACTTTAAACTCTGCTTCATTCAATCATTGCCAATGCCAATTGTTGACATGAAAATAAAACCACCTAATATTTACCAACGCCACGAAGAAGGGAAGATTGCTTCAATGAAGTTCCTTCATCTACATTGTACAGCATGGTGGCATAAAAGGACTTGATGAAATCATACCATGGGCGACCTTGAGTCTTGATCTGCACAGACATGGGAGAGATGTCATAGGCAAAGCGTGCTTGAGGAACATCTTGTTCTTCATAATGCATCACTCGACTAGTAGCCATCATTTGATAAGCTGGCAATGCAATATTGTTATTGTTATCATCATTTCCACTGTGTCGTTTACCCAAATCCAATGTCGTGCGCACAACTTTCATATAGTGATGCATAGCTTGATGAAGATCTTCTGTTATGTAGGAACCACTGTCCAAAGCATGAGTGTTTGCGATATCAAAGTACTTGACAGGAAGTTGACTCAATCTCTCAGTATCCGTCGCAGTGAGAACAGGACCAAAGGAGAGATGGTGGACAATGTGTGACAGATTCGCAAGTGCAGGATTAATATCATCATGCTTGGATCGCATTTCAAAATGAAAGTTGCCAGGCACTCTAAGCACATTCAAAATGAACAGCAATCACCAAACATAACTTTAATGTTAAGATAGATAGTAGTAAGCATTGCAAAGTCTAACCTGTTCACTAATAGATGTCCCGCCATCATACATCCAGGATAATCACTCTTCTCATTTATTAACTTCCTCCTATATACTATTAGTTTCTGTGGAGGCGGCTTAACGACTAGTTGACCTTCTTTTGATAGCAAATCACGTATGAAAGACTCGAAAGCATCCACAGATCGTTCAGCAGTACTAGTATAATCTGGAGATTGATATTGACCATGCTTATACAGTTTCAACGTTGGAAATGCTTTGACCTTATGTTGTAAGCACAGATCTCTGTTAGCCACACAGTCAACCGAGACAATACTGACAGGAAGATGATCAGCTTCCATTTTCTCAGCAAACGTTTCCCAGACTGGAAGTAAACGTTGACACCAAATACACCAAGGTGTATAAAAGTTAACAAAGGTATATTCATGTCTTGATAGCCACATATCAAAAGAGCTCCCATCTAATGATATCGCATGTGCTATTTGCTTTTTGGGGGGCAGCTTAATGACTTGCTGTCCATCTTTCGATAGCAAATCACGTATAAAGGACTCGAAAGCATCCACAGATCGTTCAGCCCTATAATCTGGAGATTGATATTGACCATGCTTATACAGTTTCAAAATGGGAAATGCTTGAACCTTATGTTGCAAGCATAGCTCTCTGTTAGCCACACAGTCAACCGAGACAATACTGACAGGAAGATGATCAGCTTCCACTTTCTCTGCAAACGCTTCCCAGACTGGATGTAACTTGGTAGACCATACTTCCCCTGGAGCATAAAAGTTAACAAAGGTATATTCATGTTTTGATAGCCACATATCAAAGGAGTTCCCATCTAATGATATCGCATGTGCTATTTGTTCTTTTGGGGGAAGCTTGATGACTAGCTGTCCATCACTTGATAATCGATCATGTATGAAAGACTCGAAAGCATCCACAGATCGTTCAGCCCTATAATCTGGAGATTGATATTGACCATGCTTATACAGTTTCAAAATGGGAAATGCTTGAACCTTATGTTGCAAGCATAGCTCTCTGTTAGCCACACAGTCAACCGAGACAATACTGACAGGAAGATGATCAGCTTCCACTTTCTCTGCAAACGCTTCCCAGACTGGAAGTAAACGTTGACACCAAATACACCAAGGTGTATAAAAGTTAACAAAGGTATATTCATGTCTTGATAGCCACATATCAAAAGAGCTCCCATCTAATGATATAACACGTTTTCCATTTCCATGTGTCGGTTGTTCCGTATTTCTACTTTCATCATTGCGACGTAAACCTTTAGCATCAACTGGCCATTTATTAATATTTAATGTGACATTATCATGCCTTGTCCCCAAGGCATCAACAATATCAATCACAGCATATTCACATGGCACATCCAGCAAGGTAATATTAAAATTAATTCTTAATAAGCTAGTGTCATCTGTACTGGGATCTAAGACTGTATCGGATTGAACACCAACTGTTAGGAATAGCCATAGCTCAACAATAATAAAGAGGATAAGTAAAACAAAAAAAACAGTGGATGATTTAGTGGTATGTTGGGTGGAAGTTGTTCCCGTGAGATCTTGAGGGATACGACGATGAACATAAAAATTATTTAATCTTGCCCACATGGCGTCTGTAATGTTTATAAAAGAAAAGATAAGTGACGAGGTATGAAGTGTGAATGGTAATTAATTATGCTAGTTCGTGGTGTAACAAACGAGATGGGATGATGACAATGTTGAGATGAAGCAGAGAGAGACCAAGTGCAGATTATAACACGACTTTGTCCAGTGAATAAGATGCCTTTTAACACGATATCTTGTGGGTTTGAGTTTGACGGTGTGGGTGATATTGAAGAGGCGTGGAAATTGATTGATTAATAACTCCAAAAAGAATAACACTCATGTTCTCCTCTTCGAAGACATTTCAGTCCACTTGGACATCTCGATCATTACTTGTTCCTGCTATGAAGCGGCTCTTGGCAACTTCTGCTGCTTCTGCCTCTCAACGCATTCGACCACCACGAATGGTAAAACACACTGTCTCACCCATTCTCACTGTTCCTTCCCATATAGACCCTCCTGAATACTTCAGGACGGGTCGACCTGGGCAAAGCCCAGACTATATTGAGCTCTATGGAGAAGAGCATTGGCCTGAACTGCGCCAGGCAGCACGACTGGCCAGGAAGATGTTAGAATTTGCTCTCAATCTCGCCCAGCCTGGCATTACCACCGACGAAATCGATCGATTAACACATCAAGAGATCGTTAAACACAAGGCGTACCCTTCTCCTTTGAACTATCATGGCTTTCCCAAGTCCATCTGCACTTCTGTCAATGATGTTATTTGCCACGGAATTCCTGACGGATATCGACTACAAGAGGGAGATGTCATCTCCGTAGATGTTTCTGTCTTCTTAGACGGCTATCATGGTGACAACTGTGGTGCCAAAGTAGTGGGAAAGAATGTAGATCCTGACTTGGAGCGACTTGTCTCTGTCACACGCGACTCTGTCCTCCAAGCTATCGATATCTGCAAACCTGGCACTTGTATCACTGAGATAGGAAGAACTCTGCAAACGATAGCAACTCGTAATGGCTATGGTGTTGTTAGTCATTTCTGTGGTCATGGGGTTGGACGTCTGCTTCATATGCAGCCTTTGGTTAGACTTTCTCCTCTCTCTAGCTCTCGACTTGAACCATCCTTGACTCAATCTCTCTTGATAGATCCAACATGTTGCGAACCATGATCGTTTCGATATGGTGCCTGGAATGGTCTTTACAATTGAGCCCATCTTTGTGGAGGGGAAAGGCGATATTACCACTTGGAAAGACGGGTGGACGGCAGCAACGAAAGATGGTGGCCGAGGAGCACAATTTGAGCACGAGATTCTTATAACTGAGACTGGTGCAGAGATTCTAACCGTGTTGGAGTAGAGGAAGCTAGCTATCCAAAGAGATGTCAACACTTTCAGCCACTAGATAGAAGATAGATTTGCTAAACTTATCTTTCTTGTAGCTAAATTCGATTGAAGTAGATTGCTCTGTGAATAGGATTATTTACAATAATAGGTGACGGTTGGGTCGGAGAGTAGACAGAGAGAGGGAGCTATCTAGACTGCCTGTCGTCGACTACAGCATGTCAATCAGTCAGAGGATCGTACTGATATTGGGAAAAGGCAATGCAGATACTCACCTTAACTTTCGATGATCAAAGAGAGTCATCACATTCTTCTTCCGCACCTGCACACCCCAATAAGCCAAACCGCCCACTAATGCCATAAACACTTGGAAGATGATGACTTGTAACTGCTCGTCATCTGAAGTACGCGAACATGATTTATAGTCATCGAATTCTGACTGGTCATCTCGACAGTGGATACGCATCCTCCTACCCGTGGATTGACAGGAACTTTCACTCTTTTCTTCTTTCGAACAGGATTTACAAGGTCCCATGACTTCACATATAGTACTCTTTGTATTCATGGAAGAAGATTGAACATAGGTTAAGATATGGAATAAGAATAATAGTAATAAGAGCCTAATGGACTTCATCGTTGTTCCCATAGTCTACTAAAATGATAACATCAAAACGAAAACCAACTGCTTGCAGGAGAGTGAGCAAGTGTTTTATAGTCAATAAGCGCGCTTTTTATCTCGTTGTTGCAATAGTAGTTGGGCCAGATCAAACAAGCAGGAAGAGGAGCGAAAGTGATGGAGCGCTTTGTAGTAAAGAAGAAAAGTGTTGATCGTGTTCAAGACAATGAAAACCTGCTCTCTTTATTAAAGCAGTCAGAGAAGAAAGGTCTTATCTCTACTTCTACAGTTAGCAAGGACAAATACAGTGAACAACAGCCTGTGGGAAGGAAGAAGAAGAGAAGCAATGATGCTCCAGCGGTGGATGAGAGGGACAAAGCTCTACAGCCTGCAGCTGCAGAGTGGGCGAGTCGTAGTCAGGCTGTGGTGACATCACTTGATTTAGTACTTCAGCAACGAGCTGCAGATCAGAAGGCTCGAAGCCAGACCGGATGGAGGACTGATAACGAGGGAAAGAAGGTTTATAGTACCTTCCGCAATGGTGGTCGAGTGACAGTGAGTGGACAAGAAGGATTTCGCCTGGCAATGGCTGATGAGAAGCACAAGGCTAAGCGACAGAAGCCCTCCTCCCCGTCATCTTCTTCCTCCTAAGAGTTATCATTGACTGACTACGGGTTAACTAACTTCTCTAAGTCGGACAGATTACAGCACGATGAATGGACTAAGTGACACCTTTTGGGGCACCTTTGCCTCCTCGCCTGCCTGTTCCTCCACCTCAACAGTCCTGCCTGTTCCTCGACAAAGTTCCTCAATATATAATGGCCGTGGTGCATGATGATGGACATCTTCCTGCTCTCATCTTAAAAAAGTTTCATTGGGATCACATCATGTGCTTGCTTTCCTCTACCAACACTTCAGATCGTATTGATATGCATAGTGATATGCATCACACAAGGCGGTGGCTGGCCAAAACTGTGGTTGAGCGGTTGACAACCTTTCCGGGTGGCTTTTGAATCGGTTTGGTGATCACTGTCTTTATCTGGACTACTGTCATTGACTGTGTAATCAATAATACACACTGAGTGATTTCTCATCTGTGATTGGTGCCTTTTCGGGGCGATGCGGTCGCAGGAGGGGGCTGGCGTCGAACGAACGAAATGATGAGTTAGGGCAAGGACTTCTAAGGGAAAGACTTTAGTGTTTGAAGATTCCTGGCGGACACCCAGGGATGGAGACCTCGGAGATGGTGCAATTGCTCATACATGGTGTAGTATATGCATTGACTATCCCATAATGTTCCCTTGCTTGCATTTCCCGTAAGTTAGCAAAAGGAGCGGCAAGCAAAAGCCAGCCACCTGGTGTGCAGCCTGTCTCATTTTATCCGACTATTCCCTGTTGAAAGAAAAAGAAGAAAGCAAGAGATGCGTTTAGCACAGGATTATTTCTTAAAATTGTTTTAGTTTCATTGTTGATTTCTTAGGGGAATTAGAGGCTTTGATTGTTCGTTCATCTCATTGGATGATCTCATTAAAATACTGACCAAATACACTTTTTAATGGAAAACACATCTTCCACTTTAACGAGCGAATTGAGATCGCAGTCGAGTGAAGTAAGGTTGACCTTCTGCCCCGCGGAGTCGCTGTGGCGAAGTTGTGTGGCTAGAAGATGTGGCTGGGGCATTGTTGCCCTGGAAGACTTTGATCGCTTGACTGGCAGGGCGAGTCTTACTGTTTGCAGCTGGTCCAAACTGGTTGTTGTTGACACAGTTGGTGATGTATGCATGGCTAGAGATGAGATTGCCTTTATTGACAACAGAGCTGGACGAAACATCACTTGACTGCTGAGCAGGCGAAATATTGCTGCTGATAGGACTGAGAGGAGAACGAGGACTCTTCGCCAAAGGTTTATTGATGGCTGCAGCAAGGGCAGCTGTCTTGGGGGCAAGGATATAGTTCTCATCGTTCTCCTTGGCTCGGTTGACTTCAGCATGTGCCATGGGTGCCACCACAGCTGAAGAATGAGATGCAGCTGATTGTAAATGACGAAGATGCTCAATTTCTTCTTTCAATGCACCATTCTCTGCATTGAGACGAGCAACTTCTTCCTCATGAATAGCCTTGATACGCTCAAGTTCTTCTTCAGCCTCTTCTAATGCCTTTGAAAGATCTCGTTGTGTATCTTCCACCACTTGTTCACGTCTAGCTTTCTTACAGGATTTGGTCAAGTCGAGATGGCTTCGATCCTCTTTGTCGTACAGCTCTTGTCGTAGATTGTTAATCACTGACAATAAGTGCTGGGAGTGCTGGGCCATTTCTTCACTAACTTCCTTACGAATACTAGCTTCGCGAGTGAGATTCTCCATCATGAGCTTTCGATTGGTCTCTCGCAATGTTGTTAGCTCTTCTTTAAGCTGGTCTACTTCGGCAGATGACACGGAAGTCAAGGAAGACACCCTAGTAGAAACGGAAGGAGCTGGAGCCGGAGCAGCTGCCGGGGCTGGAGGTTGTGGGGGAATAGTCTGAGATGATGATAACTGAGCAACAGTGCTGGATCGTTTGGTTCCTGCGCGAGTCACTGGAGCATGTGACGCAGCAGATAAGACGCTCTCTTGTCGTCTCCTCTTCACACCCGCTGCTGCTACTGTAGTAGTGGGGGCTGCGGTTGGATGCCGCTCTCGATATTCCTTTAGATCTTCCATATTAATCATACGCGCTGGAGCAGCAGTGGGAACAGGAGGTGGTGGTGGAGGCAGAGCTTGCGCAGCTGTGCGTCCCATCATATCCCCCATCTCTCGTATCTTGGATGCTAAAGCAGCGTTAGTGAGAATGCTAATCGTTTCGTCATAGTCTTCAACCTGAGGATTGACACAGACAACCATCGCTACACCTGTAAGACCTGCTCGAGCGAGGATAGGCATGAGCAAATGTGTTAATTTGCATTCACGGAATGGCACCAATTCTGCAGCACCCGTGCGCTTCTTAATCGCATTTAAGCAACGCCACAGTTGCATAAGAGATGAATTAATGGAATTGGCTTCTTTTAGTTGAGTAGATGTAGCCTTGGCACGATTGGATCTCTCAGCTCCTGCCAGGTCGACCAATTGGAAGCATCCGCTTGCTGCACCTGGTCGATGAAGAGTTAGAGTGTAAATAGCATGAGATCGACTTGATCCTGCATTCAACCAAGTAGAAGATTTGGTTCTCTTTGCAGCTGCTTGGTCAAGAAGAAGGAAAGCATCTTCTATAGCGCGTACATCATGATTGGAGATATGTGGTACTTCCACACGACCATTAGCATCACGAATAGATAACTTTGTCTTCTTTTTTGCTAACAGATCATAGATATTATCTTGATAAATCTCTAACATAGAAGCATGTAAGGTCCAATCAGGATGACGTGCCATCTCATCCAATAAACTAGAAACAAGACGAGGCAAGAGTCCGGGATGTTGACTACTGCCTTGAATGGTATGAGTCTTCCCAGCATTAGTCATACCATATGCAAAGAGAACACAGTTTTCTCCTTGCAAGAAACGAGTTAACATGGGCTTAGTTGATGCTTCAAAGACTTCTGCTTGACTAGAGTGTGCACCAAAAACACGCGAAAACATCTGATAAAAGCAAAAACAACAATCATGAAAACATGAGAATCAGTGGAAAGCAGACAGCTCACTAGACGTGAAAAGAAAAGACTTACATAGTGTCTTGACTCCATTTTGGTGTAAAGTGCACGTTTAGAGGTATCTGGAGCATGAGTGACAATAGTCGTCTCCGAATCCACTGTGATGGTTGACTCCTGCTTGTGATTCCCAGTGGGTCGAACACGTAGATAGACTTTTAAAGAATTATCATCTTTAACACATCCTTCAAAAGTATCAGATAACTTCTTCACAGGATTACAGACAAGTGAATCTTTGCGATGATAATCTGTTGTAGAAATAGATGAAGAAAGAACACTATTCAAATCAACAAGAGAATCTCCATCACCAAAGGAGTTATCTAAGGATTCTGATCTACTATCCATTTTAGTAGTAGTAGAGAGAAAGAAAGGAAATTTGTTGTTAGCCTGTCAGTTAGGCCAATATCCAATACAATGCCAACAACAACAACAAACAACAACAATATTAGCACCTAACGGTCACTTCCCTCACAGTCACATTTCAGGAAACTCGTGTTTTCGGAGAAAATCGGTTTCACCACCCCAAAAGGAATTTACGTAATAACCTAATTCCATTCAAACAAATTGAATAATTGTGATGAGAAGGAAAATAACTATAACCATAACCATATGAAATGATTGAATTGAGTAGTTTTCCTTCTGTTCGTATGTGGTCCCTCTCTATTCACTTTATCTTAACCACTTTTCTAATCTGGACAAGATATCCATGTATTCGTATTTCATTGAAATCTACCGCTTCTGACAGTGACTATCAAGAAGCTGAAAATTCATATCTTGCCTTAATAGCCTTAGGAATCTTTGGAATCTTCTTACAAGTCTGTATGATACCTTTTCATTATAAACAATTAAGTTTTCGTGGTGCTATAGCTATGGGGTTAGACTGGTCAGCAAGTTTCTTTCTAGCATGGATTGTTTTAGATGGATTGAGTTGGCAGACTTATATCTATATCTTCGTCTTCTGTGTGTGAGTTATAGTATCCTTGCCCTTCTATTCTTGAAATGTTAACATGACCATTTGACTATTTGCTTGTTGTCATATCATGTTATGTTATGTTATGTTTTGTTGTTATTTATAGGGCAGTGCCTACAGTGTGGGAGATGGTCTATGTGCTGCCTATCATCTATAGTCGTCTTGCCACGGTCTTATCCTGGCTCTTCAGCTATCTCTCCTATGGTATGGGGATTGTTCTGCGGACACTGTACGAGTGGATCAACTACTTCTTCCGTGGCTGCTATAACAACACTGCGGGATATTTCAATGCTAACACTTGATTGAACCACCTACTCACTATCGTGTGACAGGAAACAAAACAAACAAGTGTCTCATAGAGAGAGCGAATTCTTTAAACTACCCACTGTCTGGTGTGTCATCATTGTCTGGTGTAGACTAGTCTACTGTATATACTATATATAAGAGAGAGGAGAGGAGGAGTCTAGTATCTAGTATTCGTGATACTTGCCATCCTCCCACCGACAAATAAGATTCATCTTGAAATCAATGATTTTGATATCTAACTTGGTGAGAATCTTGGCTTGCTCTGGAGTGAGAGGGACACCTTCAACGGCTACTGTGAGTGCCTCGCGGAGAACGAGTTTTCCATCTTCAACTTCAACCACCATACCCATCTTTCGTAACTCTTGCATCATGGAGATGGGGAAGGGAAGTGGACCAGGCTCGACAGCGATGGTCTTCTCTGGCACAGCACCTGCCTTGGCAAACTCTGGCTGAGAGTATTCCTTGAAGTAGCCTTCTACCTCCTTTTTAGAGCGACTAGTGAACAGTAGTCCAACATTTCCTTCTAAATGCTATTAGAACAATGAGAGGGATTAGGAGATGAGCAGGGACATCAGATGACAAGGTAAGGTACTCACTCGACTGACATGACGAAGATTGTCTTTGTACTCGTCCTCAGGAGTTCTTCCTAATGCAATCTGAGTCACTGAGTTCTTTCCCATGAAGATCCTACGAGAAGAAGAGAGTGAGAGTGTGTGAGTGAGTGTGTGTGTGTGTGTGAAGGGAGCAATGAAAAGTACTGTGTGGCTGGAGGGACTGCTTACTTGCTCTCCTTCCAATCCATGCGAACATCACGAAACTGAGCAGTTCGGAGATTCTCAAAGCTAAAGACATAGATGCTCTTGAACTCATCCACGTGCTCTCTGAGTACTTCAATGAGCTTGGACTTGAGTGATTTGCCTTTAGCACCAGTCTTGGTAAGGGAGACTATGACGAAACAACACGAGAAATAACAAGAATTCGGTCAGTGATGATGGTGAACTATAAGAAGCAATGACAAGAAGAAAAATTACCAATCTTATTTCTCTTTGATCTTGCCATTGTTTGGTAGTTTTACTGTAAAGTAATCAATCAATCAAGGCGATGGACAACAACAAACCCATCAACCAGCCATTTTGGGCAAGTCTAAAGAGTCAGACAGCCAGACTTTCCGGGTCTCAGGTCTCGCGATGCCAAGGATGATCAAAAGAAGATGGTGTGTATCAAGCTCTTTGAATTAATCCTTGTCCCTCTTGGATTAATCCTCCATTTATTAATTTTCCTCTTTGCACAATCTTCAGCCTCTTTCTTGGCAAATCTTCAGTTAGCAGTCTAGAAGCAGTCAATGGGTAGACAACAAGCGGTCAGTCGTCATACCTTTTTAGGAGGTACTCTCTTACAACAACACAGTAATCCTTCTACTGAAGGTAGTGCAGGAAATACAACACGTAAACTAGTAGTGTACCTGATCCTTCTGATGGTGGTTGTCTTGAACTTGTCGTGAAAACAGGATTTGCTACTACGCAAAGAGAGTTAATGCGAACGATTCAGAAGGTATTGCAGCTACAAGTTGGGAGACTTTTGTTTTCATTGATGTACTCGTTCTCTTTGCCTTATTTGCAGCAACTTGGGTGTTGTATGCTGGTCTACAATATAGTCAACGTAGCAAGTTTCGCCTCGCTTGTATTATGATTATAACCTCTGTTGTTGCTCCTGAACTTCTCATGCAATTATGCTTGGCTATTACTATTTCATTAGGTGCTTTAGTAAGAAGTATGGTGTTTTGTATGGAACCCTTCCGTATCTCATTTGCTGGCAAGCTTGATGTTGTTTGCTTTGATAAGACAGGTATCCTGACTAAAGATGAAATGGTCTCGAAAGGTGTTGTAGCATCTCTCTCGTCCTTCCACAAGGCAGTAGTGAGAACAAAGAGGAAGAATTGGATAGCGATCTACTTATACAGAGTGTGCCACAGATTTAGTGAAATGTATTATGGGCTGTTGTCACGATTGAGTTCATAAACGTGCCTATTTATGTGGTGGACAACCATTGAGTGAGAAGGATGCTAATGGAGTATTGGGAGATCCTTTAGAGATTGCAGCTTTCACTACTTCTGGATTTACTTGCAAGCTACTTCCTTGGAAATGCTGGCTGACCTGTTATGCAAGCAGTTGGGTCACAATGTCTACCGCGACAAACTCAAAGGCTACAAAACTCCCCGCCGCTATTTAGACTTCAGGCTATTCCCGAGAGACTGTGTCTCTGAGGACGAGGAGCTGGTCTCGTTGATCCAAGAAGGTCTTCAAGAGTTGCTGTGTAGTGAGGGAGATAACCCATCCGTGGAAGCAGAAGCTGCCGCATGAGCAGCGGAAGTGACATCTGCAACATCAATGACCTCAGCCCCAGCCGTGTCAGCATCCTTACTTGCTCATTATGTCTTGCCATGCCATGTAGTAGAATATAACCGCAGTCAATATTTTTTTAATAAGAGAGTTACAACAACATTTTCTTCTCAATAAGAGAAAGAGTTGACGATCCCAAATCAACAACACGGCGAGAATGTCCCTTTTCTAATGCCATTTTGAATGCCTCACGAGGAGGAGGCAGAGTAGATAACGGGACTAAATCAGCTTCAGTTAAACACAAATCCTTAAGAAACTTGTGTAACTTCATTGAAGGAGTTGCAACGTTCTTGAGATATGCATGATAGGTTTGGTTTGGAAGGTCAGTGGTCATGCCAAATAGAATCATGGCATCCAATCCAAAAAGCATAGGCTGTTCGGGTGTCACTTTGATAACCAAATCGCGAGTATGGCCTTGTACTGAAAGCGTTCCATACGAAATATAGTCCACCTTAAAGCTGCCATCCCCGCTGCTAGAACGACCTAAGAGAGAAGTATGACTCTTCATGCCCAGATTCTGTGCAGTCTCCATATCAATTTGCATATCATATCTTTATATCAATGCACAAAGTTTATATAAGCAGTGCAGCGATAGAAAAAGTGGGGAAAATTAATTGTTTAAAAGTTATAGTCATTTTCACTTATTACAGTACCTCGCCGAGCAACCAGTATCCAGCTGAAAAGGAAAGGTAGTGTTTGCCATATCGGCTTGAATCAACAGCTCCTGACGAGAACTGCCAAATATAAGATGACCACTGATGAAGCTTGGAGAATCAGGGTTGGGATCAATTGTCCTCGCTTTAGTCGTTTGGTATCGCCATTTTCCAGCTGGTTGAATATGAGGCACCATTCGCAGCTTATATGTCCTCTACCTCTCCATTAGTTCAGTACTGTAACTAGCTAATAAAGAAATAATTACTTTAAAATTCATTAGTATCAAATTTATCTACCCCAGTTTACCATCATCAGAGTGAGTGGTTGGGTTTGTCCCCCATAAAAAACGCGATGTTGTCACAAACACACACAAGGACATGCTTCCCGGAACCGGGTGCAATCTGGCAGAGGGCAGGTCATCTCATCACCGGATCACCCCATTCAGTAGTTTGCTTAACCACCACTAGACAGGTTTCACCATGCTGGCTCAGACCTTCCGCGCTTCTCTTAAGCAGATCTCCAGATCCTCCACTTTCAATAAGTGTGTTCAGGCTTCTCTTTCTACTGTGAAGTATACTTCCAGTCATGAGTATGTCAAGGTCATTCATCTTTGAATATCTTCCCACTCTATCCACCATAGAACTCCCATTTGACCTTTCTGTCTTCCTTTTAGATCAATGGAGATATCGGCACTGTTGGTATTACTCAGTTTGCTGCTGATGCCTTAGGAGATGTGGTCTTCGTGGACCTCCCTCAGAAGGGCACTGCCTACAAGGCTGGTGACAGCTTCGGCTCTGTGGAGTCTGTCAAGGCTGCTTCCGATGTCTACGCTCCTGTTGCTGGAGAGGTCTTGGAGGTGAACCATGTGAGTCTTCTATGGGATGTTTACTCTCTGACTATTAGACCGTCTCTCTGACTATTGGATGTTGGATATGATGTGATTGGTATGGTACTGTAGGAGCTCGAGTCCACCCCTGCCAAGGTCAACGAGTCTCCTCTCAAGGAAGGCTGGTTCATTAAGCTCAAGGTATAGGATATACTGTTTGATGGGATATACGTTGCCCTTTTGGCTAATCAAAATGGGTGACGTTTTGAATCCAATAGATTAGCGCTGAGGGCAAGAAGGACTTGGAGAAGCTCCTAGACGAGCAAGCTTACCAGAAGCATGTGGAGGAGAGCAAGCATTAAACACCTTGTGTTAACTACGCGACGATCTCACTATTACACTGTTTTGGCTTATTTCCCCACACCACCACTCACACTGGAAGAAGACGAAGAAGATGCTGGATTTTCTGCTACTTGAGCTTGATGGTCTCGGAATTGTGACTTAAGCTCCCATAGACCTCGATAAGGTCCCTTGGAATGGTAGAGAGCATACTTATCCAAGAGGTCGCGAAGGTCCTGCTCTCTGGTAAACCCCGTAACATCTCTACACATGGCTAGAATAGCATCGAAAGGCTGACGTTCTTCTAGAGCAAAGGCTTCAAACATGCGACTGCGCAAGGAGGCACTATCCAACTCTGTCGTGGTCTTACTGCTTGCCTTGCGCTTCAAATCTCCACGCACAGATGACAAGAACTCGATCGTACAAGATTGCTTTGCTGCTTTCTCTAATTCAAGAGGATCAGCTACAGCAACTTCTCTGCGATTGGCTAACGCCATACTGCGTCTCTGCACCACTGAGTGATACTCTGATGACAGTGGAGGCTTCATTAGCATACTTTTAGAGACAGTTCCTTCAATAGTAAACTCCTTTGTAGTAGGATCAACATTAAATGCTAAGACAGTATTGCCATCTGTTGCAGCGGAAGTCTTAACTTCATCTAAGGTATATTGTTCTGGAATGGTATGATGACTAGGACGACTAGGATCAAGACGAATTATCATTTGTTTCACAGGTGGTTGTTTTTGTTGTTGTGGCTTTGTGGATGGTTTAAGACCTACCATGAGAGAGCCCAAGACTTCGTCTTGTTTGGCTTCTGCCCACGCTTCTGCGAGAAAAGCTGGCACTTTCACCAGCCAGAGAGACTGGGAGAGATTAGCTGTGTTTAATGCTCTTTTAACTGGTGTGGTAGCTCTTCGTTTGCTTTCTCGTCGTTCATCTCCTATTTCAGCTTTTGTTTCTTCCATATTGATATATAATCAATAATAGTCAATTATGCACCAATTCCATCAGCAAAGCATCATGACCATTCCAGGCAGGTCAGATTCTGGAAATCTGCCTCATTTCCCACGCAAATAGTACTTATGGAGGCGGCAAAAAACAACAAAATCATCCAAAACAAACCAAACCAAGCCCAAGCCGAAGAGAAGAAAAAAGATGTCATCTACTGATTCTCTCCCTTTCTATTTACGTTACTATGTTGGACATAAGGGAAAGTTTGGGCATGAGTTCATGGAGTTTGAAATTACGCCTGATGGCAAGTTGCGTTATGCCAACAATTCCAATTACAAGAATGACTTCATGATTCGCAAAGAAGGTGAGAAGACACATGCTCCTCCTCTCCCCTCCTCTTTCTCGTGCTGCTGCTGCTGCTGCTTATCTTTCTATTTCACTCTGACTGACTGTGTTGTTCGGGTCTTTGTTGGTGTGGGTGGTGCTTGTCAATAGTGACACTTAGCAAGTTAGTGATTGAAGAGATTAAGCGGATTGTACGAGAGAGCGAGGTCACGAGAGAAGATGATCACAATTGGCCTGTGGCTGATCGCTACGGTAGACAAGAGCTCGAGATCAAGATTGACAGAGAGCACATCTCCTTCACTGTGAGTCCCCTACCCCCTCTCCCTGTCCTCACGGTCCTTCTATCTCTCTCTATTCACGTTACTGATCTACTATGTCATGAAATGGTGATGTGATTGTGATAGTCTGCGAAGATCGGCTCCTTGCTCGATGTGATGGAAAGCAGTGATCCCGAGGGATATCGTGTCTTCTACTATCTCATCCAAGATCTCAAGTGCATCGTCTTCTCTTTGATTTCTTTGCATTTTAAGATCAAACCTATCCCCTAAAGTCTTTATTAACTTAACTGTGACTAATTCTTTCCATACCAAGAACTGTTTTTGGCTGACAGTACGGTCACCTTTCCTTTCACTATGATGAACCTGTGTCATTGCTACCTTGACTGCTGCGGTGTCAGCTGCGTTAGAAGGAAGGTGAGTTTTGTTTAAGTTCTGCCTCACTTACTCTTTGAATGCAGTACTGGAGATATTCTCTGGCTCCCATTATGGTTGACACCAGCCACAGTAAGACTACAAAAACGGATGTTTCTTCCTAAAACGAGTTATTCACCCCCTCAAACACTTTCCGTGACAGTCTTAATCCCTCATCTCTCTTCTCACTGCAGCATGTATTAGGAATCACTTCTAAACTCTCGACAGCTCGACTACGAGACATTGAGAGAGAGTCTCAGAGAGAGAGAGAGAGACGAAGACATGCTTGGCATCATGGCAAGACTCTATAACTTCATCACAACTGTTCTTGCTTGTCTCCTACCTCTCTTTTGGACAGCATGGAAGACATTCTCTTGGCAAGAAGCTGCTTATCCTATTGAATGGATTGATGATCTGATTGAAAGAAGTGGGAAAGATATTTCTCAAACGGTCACTATCATCACTGGAGCCACTTCAGGTATTGGTAAAAGTCTAGCCACGGAGCTTTATCGACGTGGAGGGACAGTCATTCTTGCAGCTCGTAATTGTGAGAAATGTAATGAGATTGCTAATGAGATTCGCTCAACTTGTCCTGATAGCACAGGACAGTTAAACTGTCACAGATTAGATCTTGTTGATCTAGATACAATCAATCCCTTCTGTGAATGGTTTCACAGCCGCTATTCCTCTCTGACGTTTCTTGTAAATAATGCCGGAGTACGATATGCTGATAAATTAGTCAATCTAACAGACTCAATTGCTAATGCACAAGGATATGATGAAGTGTTTACAACGAATTTTCTGGGTCACTATTTGTTAACTAGTCTGCTCTTGCCCATGATAGAGCAAGGAAGAGTGATCTCTACATCTAGTACTTACCATTTCCAAGCAGATGGAAGCACCTTAAGAATTTCAGAACTGAAATCGATGCCTGAAGCAGCAAATCCTTCGTTTAAAGGTTTCTTCCATCGTCGAGCAGCTTATGCGGTGAGTAAACTTGCACAGATTCTCCACATGAAAGAGCTACAGCGCAGACTGGATCGAGAAGGCAAAGGACATAAAATCCAGGCGATTGCATTTTGCCCTGGATGGGTTCGAACTAATATCCTACCTCGTGGACTTGCAGGCTTGTTTGTTCGAACGTTTGCTTTCAGTGACAAAGCAGCATTACTATCGGCAATGGGGGCTCTTTTCGATCCTGACCTGAAAGGTGGAGAGGTATTGACCAACCAGATTCCCCCACTGGTGACTCGTTCGTGGTTTCCTGCGGTTCTTCAAGTCATTAACAAGCTCCATATCCGCGAAAGTTCGATCGACTTTCTCGCCATCGTGATGGTCTTATCCCAGAACTTCTCTTATGGTTACCATAATCTATCTTCCAGTCCCGAAAGTCGCGATGAAAAACTGTCCAAAGATTTGATGGAGTGGTGTGAAGATGAGCTCACTCGAAAAGGATACATCCAGCTGGAAGGAAACGGAGGAAGAGGGTATTAACCAGATCATCCTCTTCTCTCAATCTGTTCATCTATGTGCACATTTCTTTAAAAGGTTAAATGCTTACTTTTCTTGTGCATTGATATTGAGGTACAGTTAGTGGATCTACCGTTGGATGTCTAGAAGCTTGTTTGCGCAGGTGTACAATATCGTTAGGTTTAGCGCGGATGAGCCTATACTTATACGTCGTTACGGGCATACAGTCTTTGAAAGAAGCATGCGATAACATAGCACTATTCTTATCTTGGACCCGACATAGAAGCTCTGCGAGGAGCCCCCATGGATGCATTGGCCTTGGCAGAAACACTACCTCCAGCACTGACTTGTCCTTGTCCTGCCACTAGGTTCTTGGAAGCCCTTCCGAGCTCCACCGTGCGCACTCTAAATATTTTCCAACTTAATAAGCCGAGAAAGAACAACAGAATGGGAGAACAATTGTTACCTGGCCGCAAAGTTCAGGGAGCAGAATGTTTCTTCTGCGTTATAGAGTACAGGAGAAACGCAAACAATCATCAAAGTCTTGCTGTCTTGGGAAAGGGAGTCTTGTAAAAGATAGGTCAAGGTGGAATTGCGGAATGGAATGTGAGAGTTCTTGGCGGCCCTGGCTGCAATCACGTCTCCCAAGGCAGACAGTGATTTGTTGATATTCTGTGCCTCCTTGAGTGCTTGGCCTTGAGCACCTGATTTGTTGAGACGCTCGCTACCAGCAAGATCGACAAGGTTGAGTTTGCCACGTGTAGTAGCACCAGTTGAACGGAAGACGGAGATCATAGTCACGGTGAGCATCATGTGTGATCGAGAAGAGTGCTCGTTCATATTGGTCGTGCCTGAAGAGCGATTGCGGTCCGCTTGGGCAATGAGTTGGAAGACTGCATCAATGGAATCTACTGGTACTTGAGTAAGACCAGGCACATAGTTACCGAACTCTCCGATCTTTACTTCCAATTTTTCTCCTTCCCCTCGGTCAGTTAGCAAGTCACGGATCTCTTCGTTATACACTTCTAACAAGCTCACATTGATGCTGTCATTGTACTCTGCAGATCGTTCACGAATTCGATAAAAGAGTTCTTCCAAGGCTCTTGTATTGACTCCACGATTGTCGGGAGGGCCAGACATTGTGAAAGTCTTACCAGAGCCGGTTTGTCCATAGGCAAAGATGCAAACACTGTATCCATCCAACACAGAAGTCACAAGAGCAGAAACCTCCTCGTAGACTTGTGACTGTGTCGTATTGATATCGAAAACCTCATCGAACTCCCAAACCTTCTCTCGAGACTTTTCATTCACCACTTTGACTTCCCCAGGATTGGGGAAGGAGACACACAGACCATCATGTCCGAACTGATCGATCTCCTTCGGTGTAGGTGGACGGCAACGCATAAACACACGAATATTTCCTTTTAATTCTTGTACCAGGTTATGAAGACGCTTCCTCTCTGACATCTCACGACGATATCTTTGGTTGATCACCTTCATCTCTTCACTCATGTTCTGAATACACTCACAATGAGAATAAGACACAAGATAGTGATAGCATGTCACATACCTTAATCTTGTGTACAAAAGAAGCAGAGAAAACAGTTCTAATGGAAGTGGCAAAATCCGCCAATTCCTTGCCAGTATCTCTAGCCTGGAGGCGATAATCTCTCTTGATCCGCGCTGCATTGTCTGCTACACGTCTCAATGCATTCTGCAGGTTATTCTGAACTTGTTGGCTGCTGTGCAACAAGCCTTTGATACGATTGACCTCTCCATGCAGAGTTCTGATCTCATTGTCTTTGTTTCTTTCCATCTCCTCGAGTTCTTCTGCCAATGCCTGTTCCATTTCTTCTCGTTCAGTTGCAAATGAAGCTTCCAGATCAGCCATAGCCTTCGCATTTTGTGCCTCAGCTGCTTTGAGAGCCTTCGTCTTCTCTTGTTCAGCTTGCTCGAGCTGTTGCTGGAGCTTCTGCATTGCCTGATTCTGAGAGAGACGCTGAGATTGTTGAATCTCCTCCAGTTGCAGGTCACGATCAGCTATTTGACTGTTCAACTGCATGATTTGATCCTTTAACAACTCTATCTCTTCTTTATAACGTTGTACTTCACTCAAGGGAACAGTTGGCACGGTAGGGACAGGAGGCGGTGGCGGGGAGACAGTCGCCTTGGCACTCAACTCCTTCTGTGCTTCCTTCAATAACTCACGTAACTTAGTATTATCAGCTTCTAGAGTAGCGATCATTCTTGTTGTTTCTGGTGATGGACTAGCATGAGAATTGGTTGGTACCGTGACAGGAGAGGTTGAGGCAGACTGTTGTTGTTGGGGCAGCACGCCCTGGTCTGCTGCAGATCTCAACAATGTCAATTCCTTTTGCAAAGCAATCTGAGTTGATGTTACATCAACTTCTAACTCATGAAGCTTTAAATTCTTTAATCCTTGACGTAGATCTTTAATACGATTTGGATCTGGTCTTGGTGCTTCTAATTGATCTGCTGCTTTTAACACTAAATCTTCGGCATCTTTTAACTTCTTCCCTAGGTAGGCCTAGTAATGACAAGATGAGTTGAACATGTCATGAAACATAATGAAAGATGTGAGAGAGAAAAGAGTGCGGAGTCATCATACCTTCAATAAAGCAGTCTGAGATTTACTCAGTAATTTGAGCAGATGAATTTGTGATTCCAATTTTTCTTGTTGTAGATCAGATTTTTCCATACTAGCTTGTAGTCGTTGACCTAATGACATGTGAGATAACTCTAATATAGGAGAAGGTCAGAGGGTGAAGTAGGGAAGTAGGGGATAGAGAAATCAAAAGGAAGATAGATCTATGATGATGATAGGATGGCCTCTAACGACACTCTCTCTGCGACAACAACAACAACAACCGACAACTGACACCCAAGTCCCGTTATCGGGACCCCACCAAGCCATGCGCCAGGCCAGACCAGGCCAGACCAGACCAGACCAGACCAGACCAGACCAGACCAGACCAGACCAGACCAGACCAGACCAGACCAGACCAGACCAGACCAGACCAGACCAGGCCAGGCCAGGCCAACGGGCCAGGCCAGACATCATCACCCCATGCTCAACAAAGTCAATAAAACAATCAATCCCTTATATCAATATCCCTATACCCTACCTATCCTATTTTTACTCAAACTTTCTCTATCTCTCTTACTATACACAAACAAAAATAATGCATTTTGGTTCTTTTACCGTTGGTTTATTAACTTCCTTTGCAGGGACAGTATTAATTAGTGATAAATTGAAAGATCGTAAAGAACTCTTCTATGTGAAAGACATTGAGAAATATCAAAAAGAATCTCTTGCTAGACGATACAACTGGGTAACCATATCCTATACTATCATACTAACTTTCCTTGTCCTAACCCCTGACCTCTCTATTGTCCTCATGATAGAAACTGGAGGAACGCATTCACACCATCAAGAGTGGGACAAGTGAGGATGGTCAAGTGGTGGGACAAGTCAAAGAAGCTGTTAATAAAGGTCTGGTACCATCGGTACAACAAGGTGTTGATTCGTTCTTTAAGAAGTTAAATGAACAAAAGCCTGCTGACTTGTTGAAGGAAGTGGTGAACAAGATCCAAGAATTGGTCAAGTAACCTTAAATAAAGCACCCCATCCACCCTCTCTCCCAAACACTAGCACTAAACATAGTTCACATATCATCATTGCCCATTACCGCCTTCTTGCACCAGGTCGATTCATGCCAGCAGCTCGCGTGGGACCACTTTGAGCAGCCGCACTCACCGCATTGCTATCCACGAAATGACCAAAAGGACATTTGTCACCATTGGCACAACCTCGTGGTGTATTAAAGAATCGACAAGGAGTGGACTGTTTTGTCGTGGGGAACCGCTTACTTCCACCGCTTACTCCAGCTGACGATGCTGTGGTGATTGTTGTAACGGCAGGCACAGACATATTCATGGGTATGTTCATATTCATGCCCATGTTCATATTCAGGTTATTCCAATTACTACTCTCATTAGATGACATTCCGTAGCGGTCCCAGGCCTGATGAAGGTTGTTATTATTGGCAGGCATCTGCATGTTGTCGAACATGGGGACATCATTACCAGTGCCCATGCCATTCATGCCGTGACTACCATAAGACGGCATGACATTGCTATAGTTATTAATACCGTACGATGGCATGGCAACGGAAGCCATTAGGTTGGCACGGTATTCCTCTACAGAGGTGCAAGTTTGTAGCAATGAAAGATGTGTTTCATCGACCGACCCATCTGATCGTAGAAGTGACTGCAGAAGTTGAGGGTCCTGCAGCACGACCTGCAAAGTCAGTGGGTCGAGCATCTGAATGCCGATGGGCAGAGAGGCTAGAAGAGCATATTCATCATCGCGAGGTAGTCCAGAAGAAGAAGACAAACCTGTTTGACTATCAGGGAAGTGTGCAGTCATAGAACCACCACCCATGGGTCCAAGAGTGGAAGAAGAGGATGGGAGACTATTGAGTTGATAAGGTCGCGCAGAGAGAATCTCTTCCTCATCTGGCAGCAACCAAGGGGTAGCCGTAGAAGAAGAACTATCATCCATATTACCTCCTTTGAGTGCCAATATAGAATTCTGATCCACGTCTGGATCATCTGGAATAAGTGAGTCATCCAAGTAACGAATCTCTAATACATGAGCAATGCGTCTGGTCTGCTTTTGTTTGTCCACAGAATTAGCCACACCAATGTTATCCAAGATACCAATGGGAAGCTGCCAAGCATTCGGCCTGTAGGTGATACAAATCACAACAAAACATCAAAATTGATCAAAACAACACAAACAACAAACTCCTTACATTGTGAACGGAATAGCAGGTCGCATTGCTTCCTCAGCCTTGGACAAGTAGGTTTCTTTTTCCAATTGTCTCTCTTTTCGTACGAGATCTTTATGCGATTTGTAGCTTGCCACTGTGCTCTTAATGCGATCCACTTCAATCTGATGCACCTCTCTTAACAATCCTCCAGACTCATCCGCCCACTGAACTGTGCGCTTGTCTCGTTTAGCTCCATCTCGGTTCCTCTTCAACCCACCTTTCGCGAGAGGTTTGAGATCCAATACCACTTCGTTCTTAACAGATATCTCTTCTTCCACAGTGGGGACAGGAGTTTCTTGGGAGACCTTCCGTTGTGCCAACAATCTGCGCGCTCCTTCTACCATATCCAACGATTTTCTCTCTCGAGCAGGTGCAGATTTGGCTGGAGTTGCCAATAGAGCCGCCGCCGCCGCGGGCATGTTTGAGTTGGTTAAGAATGGCAACAAAGGAGCGGGCTTAACAGGGAGGAACGATGAAGGCTCATCTTTGGGTTTTAAAACAGGTTCTGGTGGAATTGTTGGAGTAATAATACTAACACGCTCTGTAGTAGCACGAGCAGGGGAAGGTAGAGGAGATTGCATAGATTTAGGTTGATCTTCCTCTTCTACATCCATAGCTACTGCCTCATTAGGTGAATCCTCTTTACGAGTAGTCAGCTCTTTAGACGAATCTTCCTGATTCATAGGCATTGTTTTAGTGGTAGGTCTTTGTTGTGCTCGTTTCTCTACCATTGCCTTTTCTTTCCAATCCTCCATGAGTAACTGTACTTCTTTCTGTAAGTTGGGCCCTTCAGATGAATTTGTTTGATATTTTTGTAATTTCTTAATAGCTTTGCCAATCTCTGTTCGTTTAATAATTCCACTATCAAAAGGTAGTGTACGACAGAATGAAACAATAGCACGTAGTTCAGCTGATCGATTATCACGTTCAGCTGATTGTAACCAACGTTTCAATAAACGATAACCACCAAATTCTACAAAGTCAAGATGTAATCCTTCTACCATATGATGATGTAAGATTTCTAACCCAAGAATACGATGATCCATCTATTACAACAACCACAATACAAACACACATTATCATGTTAGTATTACAAAGCACACATTCTTTCTCTCCCCAGTATTACTCTTAGATCTCTTCTTACCTTAATAACTTTGTTAAGAAGACACATGAGGTGTAAAAGGGTCTGAGAGGACGAAATCTGTCCCTCCTCATCTAACACACTCAATAAAGCTACTTCCTCATTCTCTAAATAACGTTTACCAAGATATTCATCTCCTATCCCACGTTTAAGTAAGAAAGAAGGGATAGGGGAGGTCGTGGTCATCTTCTGCTATTTCCTTCTTCTTCTTGTTGTTGTTTTTGGTCACAAACCAGCAATGCAAGCAAGAGAGATGGGATGGGGGTGGTTAATAAGGCTTTAACTTCCCGCCAAATAGCCAGAGTTCGTAGGCAATCTGGACTATTCCATGGAATTGTTTGGAAAACATGGAATTAAAAACCACAATTCTGATTTAACTTGCTGATTAATAATAGTAGTAGTTAGAGCAGCTATAGCTGTATCAGTAACTATAGTTATTGACTGGCTATTCAGTCGTGATGAGAAGTGATGAGTGACGGTCGAGCAATCGCAACACTCTTACAGATATCTTAAGAGCATTGATTGAGAGATTTTACTTGCTAAGATCAGTCTTGTGTGTGCAACATGATACCATCCATCATCATTGATTTAGCAGCACTAGTGGCCGCAGCTGTTCCACTATTTAGTTAACTAATGCTAATGAGGTACTGCGATACCTATTGGGAAGGTTAGTATGAGTTATCAATTTTGTATGAGTTGAGGCTCTTCCCAGAGTTGTTGTGGAATCTGCTAGGCAAGATACTGATCATGGTGTTAAAATCAAGCCCATCTTCGACTTATTTGTAATAAAGACACAATAAAGTAAACAAGCTATGGAAAGGACGCTAGATATGGGCAAGTGAGCAAGTTATCACTCACATTGTTGCTACATGAGCGAGCGAGAGAGACAGAATCTACACTGCAAGACACAATTCGAGAACTGGAGAAAAACATCAAGGTGTAATAGATAATACGGAAATAGGTCATGTCAACGACAAGCTCCCCTGTCTCGAGGAACCATATCGACGAAGATAGGAACCATATCAACGAAACAAAGATAGCTCCTTGAGTGATTCTAATGAAGATTGGGAGAACACCAATCTTCATTGGAACCACTTATGACTATATTTGTTATATGTCGAGATAGTTCCATCATGACAGTCGTGTTGTTGCTTCAGGTGGAAAAGATATCCAACAGATGATGCCTGTCACCAATGAGCCCGTCTGGTATTGGTACTGAGCGCCGAGAGAAGCTGATATTGAGGGGCTGGGTAGAAGTAATCTCCCACCTGAGGAGATGGGCTCGGCGCCCGCAGCCCGCAGCTTTACCAAATCCCTCCCTGTAGATTTCCTTTGCTGGTTAGGGAAATCGACGGGGGGTGGGGGGGGGGGTGGAATAGTTGTGTTGAAGGTGATCGAAAATGAATCATTGGATCTCGCAGCAGAGGGAAAAGTTGAATTTTATCATATCGAAACCTGTAAAATACTATTTATAACTCCACTGTAATTCTCAAAATATGATTGATTAATATCGTCAAAACAGAAAACACAAAAAAAGAGAATAATAGCATGACCTCATCTAGTAATGATTATGAAGATCAAGTTATTCGAGAGTTAGATGTGGTAATCTGTGATCAACCTGGTCTCTTTCTTGCTCAGTTTCCTCTCAAACCAGTCTATACCGAACCTCTCGCTGTGCAGTCTGCACGATACAAACCAGACAATCGCATTCTTGAGTTAACAGCGCCTATTTATAAACCTACTGGAAATAGTGATAATTATAGTGATCTAGAAAGTCAAAAACTCATTTCCTCGGAAGTGATGACTGCGAACAAACTAGCAATGGGATTTATTAGTGCTAATACTCTCTATCTTAACCCCATTGATGGTGTCTTTCAGATGAGACCTTCTCTAAAACAATTCTGTGACTCTAAGACAGATCATATTGAGTATAGTATGGATATGGAAGATGAAGACGAGGAGATGGAGAGGGAAAGCAGTGCTGCCCAAGTCAATACCTCTACTTCCTCCATGCAGCAGATCCAGTTGAAACGGAAGGAATCGGAGCGAGCGCAGTCTGCTCGACTACAATCCTATTCTCACTTAAAACAAAAGGAAGAAGCGGAAAGTTGGCGTAACCTCAAGGTCTTTCCTATTGGTAAGTTTGTCTTTACTGTAGCCCGCTATCGTTATTATCGCCTTCCCAGATCTATTTGTATCGCTCGTTCTCTTCATTCCATTCTTATTATATTCTCCTTTTTTCTTAAATTGTGTGTTATCGCCTTATTTAGGATCTCAAGAATCAGATACAAAATTCGAACACATTACTTCTTTGGGATCGACTGAACGAAGCAATTGAGCTAAAAGTGTTTTATGATTAGAGACGGAATTGTTATGAAGGATCATGGGGTTTAGTCTTTTGTGTAGGACAAGTAAAAACGCTTGAAGAGTTGCCTAATCTTCTTTCAACTGTTTTCGCAAATCTCTATCGTTTTTCTTCGCCTTTGTTTCTCACACCTCTGATGAGCGAACTTCTTTACTGCTTAACAACAACAGCAACAGCGATCTAGAGACGCATTCTTGCACATTGCATTGAAATAAACAAGCACGCTGCAGTTGCAAATGAAGAAAGTTCTGAATGAGAGAAATAGTGTGGACGTTATCGTCTTAGTAAAGCGAACTGCTATGGACATAGTAGAGGCCCGCATGCATGCCTAATCGCATTTCCTTACATATAACTGATTATTGCAACACGTGCAATTAGCGTCTATTTTTTGCAACAATGATCAAGTAATAAAGTGAGTATGGAACACTTGCATGGATTGTCAGCACCTTGTGTCTGTGCCATCCAAATGGGCGATGCGAACATTAGTCGAATCACATTAATAGATGTAGTAAGATCCTGAATGGAGTCATCAGATGCTTATTTCAGTCAAACTTTAAAGGAGGCTCTTGCCCTTCAAACAACAACATAAATAGAGTCAGCGACAACCGATTCACAATATACGATTGAAGGCATTGTCGTCAGCGTAGAATCAAGGTGATGATCAACTAGATACTTCTGGACTTGAGAGAGCACATATAAGATTATTGAGAGCATATGTATGCCTTTTATGGGCAATTTGAGCTCCACAGCATACTATGCGGAAGAAAGTGGGAGAAGGCGTTGTAGTTTTAACACTATTTGCAAATCTCTTCAGAAACAAATCTTCCAGCGACTGGAAGCGCGAACCAGCTTAATCAATCTTATAATATCAGTCAACAAAGCAGTCATTGGAAATTTGTTTTGGAGTACTCTGGGCAAAAACACCGCGCCATGGCCAAAGTACCACGTCACCCTTTGTTTCATGCATCAACTTTGAAAAATTGGCGTTATTCTCCACATCAGTTGGATTTCAAAGCGTGAAATGAGCAATTGATGTATGAAATGAGAGTTTTTTTGATAATTGCAGGCGTTGATTCCAGTGGAATACACTTGAAGATGAGATCATTCGCCAGTCAGAGACGTCATTTGTCGATTTTTGCTGATTCCGATGTGGTCGTTGGTGGATTTGCCCGAACACCCATTAGTAAATTAAGTTGTGCATTCGCTGCCATGGCCAACTACACTACCAATGGAAAGCAATGATAGAGAAGATAGGAAGTAGTGACCATTCTGAGAATCGGGCTTCTGCAACTTCTCTTTCGATCCGACAGAATGTGGATGGAAGAGTGTTACGATCAAGGTCGGAATTTGGAAGAGTGCCATGAAACCAGCGGAAAACCGCCAATTGTTGACGAATGAACAAGAATATTGGAAAAGTGTTTGCATGCCGTTGAGAAAGAAGTCTGATAAAATTAAGACAGATTTCTCTTTCACCATCAAAACAAGGCGGTGGGGCATTTTTGCCACTGTGCCACTGATGTGCCCATGGTCTATGGGTTCACTGGATGGAGAGAAGCGTCAACAAGATTCACAAGAAGGTGGTGGTGAAAGTGACTGCAACACAGCAGGTTCCTGGATTCTCAGAGCAGGTGTACACCGTTCCTGGAACATAACAGACACGGTAAACTTTATATCTCTCTTTGAAAAGTGCTGTTTTTGAGGTTACAAGTGAATTGTCCAACCTTCTGTTTCTTGCATCCTCTTTTTCTCTTCCTCATGATGAACGGCCGGCCCCCTAGAACTTTCTGCTTTTTTCTCTCTGCAATATTCCACCAATATTTCATCACAAGAATTTGACATCCTTATTTTTGCCACTATGACTTCCAGGTTAACTGCCGTTACTCGTAACCGTTCCACCAATTCATCGAAAGGTGGGAGAAAGCGATCCGATGGAAAAGGTGGTACTGGACAGTCTGCCAAGTCTTCAACAGGATTGGGCAGATCACGCTGTAAAGTGGTGGTCTCTCTCAATCCTTTCCA